>ML832690.1:12078-23983 GCA_009831015.1 Picea engelmannii
GAAGCCTATCCTTAACCTTTGAAGCCTTAAACCTTGATCCTTCTCCTTCAGAACCCCAGATTACTAGGGACGTCTCCCTTGGGATTAGCCACCCTAAATAGAAAGAGCTCCCCATCGAGGTGATAGTGGGTGGGGAAGCTCCTATTACGCCAGTTTGAAGCCTTGACTCAAGCTCCTTAAACCTTTCCTACAAACTGTGCGATAATAGTCACCAAAATATAATTTTTTCATCAAAATTTTCAAGAAAATTTTTTGCCCTAAAAAGCAAAAGTTTTTCTTCATTTGTATTGTTGTGTGTAACATTTCCAACAAGCATAGTTTGCTGGTTTTTGCAGGTTCATATCTGGTTGAGAGGGGTTATGGCTACCCAAAGGCATCCAAACAACACTCAAAGACCCCCCAAAAGGATTGGTAGTTATTTCTCAACTTCCCTCTTCAATTTCTAAGCAATTTTCTTCATTTCTTCTCCTTCTTGTTTGCTTGTAGTGGATCATAGTTGTGGGAGAAGGAGTGGTATGGCCTCCTCCCACGTGTGAGCCTTGGGGTAGCTAGGGCTTGGTTTAGATCTTGTCCTCTTTGCATTTTTCTTTCCTTCTTGAGCCAAGACGTGGGGGTTTGTGAGATGAAAGGCATCTCCCAAACCCTAGGACGTGGGGGTTAGGGTTTGCTTGGTTTGCTTGTTTGCTTTTTCCCTTTGCTTGCCTCTTTCTTGCTTCCTTTTCTTGCTTGCTTGCCTCTTTCTCTCTTTTCTCATTTTTTTTCTAAGTTAAGCAAGCTAATTAATTGCCTACCTATTTGGGAGAGGAATACCCCAAAACGTAAGGTTAGGGTTTTATTATGTGATTGATGATCTAATTGATTAATGCTATAATTGTTCTAGATCTAGATCTAACACATAATCTCTAGCTTGAGCCTGTTGGGCATCATAATCAACTTAGCTAGATCTCTTGCATGCTTAGTTTGCTTCAAGTCTTTATCTTTACTCACATGCTTAGATCTATAATCCTTAATATCTAAATGCTTAAGTAGGTGAATGGTGTTTTTCTTTCATGCATAGATCTCTTAAGGCCCTTTGCCATATGCTTGAAGTAATTCCATTGATAAGTTGATAAGTAGGCAACACTTAAATCTTTTTCTTTCTCCCACTTAATGCTCTCAAACATAATATAAGTGTGATTGTATCTCTTCTATTGGTTGGCAAGTTGTTCTTGGCCTTGTTGCTCTCTTTCTTTACTTTGCAAGCTATCTTATTTTTGTGCAATCAAGTGACTTGCTCTCACATAGCATATATGTGTTAATTCTCTTAATCTCACAAACTTAATCAACACATCTTTAAGGATGAAGTAAGTTTCGGCCAAGTCACTAAATCACTCTTTAAAAGTGTCATAAAACTCTTAAAACACTCCTAAACACTCCTAAAAATCTACCTAATTCATATATAAACTTAATAGACTCTTTAGGGTACCTTAGACCACCATATTCACCATCTAAAACGGGGATTGAGGGGCAACGGAGGGTGATTAGGCTAGGGACGGTCTCGTGGCGTGGAGCGTCCTTTCCATGAGAACTCAATCTTTTGGGCTGACCTGTGAAGCTAGGGTAGGCTTCGTTGCCATACTTCTTGAGCATCCAGCAGTCATTTGGCAACCGGGGGAGGAGGCTTTGGTGAAATCTTAGTAAAGGTAATTAAAATTTAATAATCTTAAGGAACCTTTAATAATTCAAACTTGGGTTAATCACATAAAACTTTTTGTGGGTTTGATAACTAAGAGCAATAATCTTAATCTTCATAATACTTGTGCTTAAACTTCTTAATCTTCTTCATTGGATGTATTGATGATGATAATCTTGATGTGTTGATGATATCATGAATATGACACTTTGATTTCCTTGTATCCTGCACACATATAATTTAAAGTGGTTATCTTGCTTGTTGTATCTTAGCATTCTTTAAATGTAAATCTTGTATCTAATTGTTATTTGATTCTATTATTCTTTTGTATATCTTGTAATCTACTTGTAACGAATCACCCTATAACTTTAGTTGACCCCTTGCCCAATCTTAGGCACTAGTCTTAGTTGCCCTAGGAAAGGTCTTTCTTAACATACTAACCCTTGCATCTTGCATTGCTGCTAGTGCATCTTAGGATTAGAATCCCCCAAAACCTTGTAAATAATTGAAATCAACTCCTAGAAATTAACTCTAAAACTAATCTAGAAACTAGGGACTACCCCCCTTGGTTTCCCTAGGAGTGAGCCTAGACGGAAGAGGTTCCGATCAAAGTGACAGCGTGGGCTGTGAACATAGGCATTGTGCCTCCAAGGACACACTAAGTGAGTTGGACTTAGCTCACGTTTGCAAGTGTGTATAAGGATGGAAACACTGCCATAGTTCCAGCACATCCATTGATCCCACAGTGCTCACATATTTTGGGTATTATCTTTTGTTGTTTATTTGTATTCCGGCTAAGATCCTTTTGTCTTTTAATCTAGTCGAGTGTTGTCATTTTATTCAGCTTCATTCGACCTTTTGTAATCCGCAAAGATATCATAATATAAACTTTGCAACTCTTTGTCGCATTTATTATTTGTATGACCATTTATATGCTATAAACGATTGATCCTACACACACATTAGCAGCGTTTCCTAGACTAGCCAAGTTAGGAACATTACAATCTGTCAAAGAACAATTTCTCCAAGAAGACATGAATTACAACAGAACATGAAGTTGAATGTGATCCAACATGCTAAAAATGCCAATGGTTGATTGGAGTGCTTCAATTAAGAACTTGAACATGATCTTACAATGATTATCAAGTTCAACAAGTGCTCAAATCAGCCCAAAAATACACCAATTTGTATAGATATGAAGTGCACCCACGAATCTTCAATCTTAGATGTAACCCAAACAGAGACCAAATTTAGAAACATGAACATTGATCTTGACTATTTAGCATGCTCTATATGTAATGGTAATGTTAGATACAGAAAAAATAGCTTAAAATATGTAGAAACCAAGAATTGTGATTGAGATCTAGATTTGCATGTCTATACAAAAATTGGTCTTAAAAAATTAGATCTAAAAATTTAGACTAAGAAATCTAAAAAATAAACTAAATCTACTTGTAAATTGATATCAAAAAAGAAATTGTGATCATTATTGTTGAATGCTTGTGGAAAGAACTAGTAGATCTCCTATCCAATATAAAAAATTCATCCAAGGAGTGAAAGTTGTATGGTTCTGATACCGTGAAAGATCATGGATTTTCTACATGACAACAAAGGAATCCCATGGAGTGCGATGAGGAAATCAATTATAATTTTCTGCAACAGAGGAATCCCATAAAGTGTGATGAGGAAATTAATTATATCTCTCTAGCAAAAAACAAAATATAAAGCAACACAAGCAACTAAAAAATTAGTGGGTTAGGGAGGAATCAAGTGATGTGATGGCGGTTGTAGGGCACAACAACCAAAGAAGCATCACATTCATGAAGAATAAAAGGTTTCACAAAAGAACAAAGCACATAGAGATCCAACATCACTTATGGGAGAAATATTTATCAAGGTTTGTTAAAGACACAAGCTAGAAGTGTTAGATGAATAGTTTTAATCTAGAAAGGGGCATTGTTGCAAATTGAGTGGGTCGTTTGAAAGTGTTAGATGAATATCTTTAATCTAAAAAGGGGCATCACTATAAATTTAGTGAGTAGTTTGATGTGAACTTAAGGTGTAAAAAACAATTTTAATTTTGTAATTTTTTTTGTTTGCTAGTGTGTTTATGTGGGGCTAGTTTGTGGTTGGAACATCACAACCTTGGGGCACATCTGACTCGGGACACACCAACCCTTAGTATGGATGGATTTTTTGGTGTCTCCACCCGATAGGGACGAGTCTCTATGCAAAACAAGGTCCATCAAAACCGATAGCTCTATCGAAGTTTGACTAATTTTTGTAAAAAACGAGTTCAATCTTTTTTTTAATCCACATTTAGCATATCTCTAACCATATAACTAGTGCAGATGAAGTCATCCAGTTGGAGCAAAGAGATAGAAAAATTCATGGGAAAGAAGTACATCCAAAAGTCTAGAGAAAAGTCATAGACAAACACTTTCAAATAGGAATGGGAATGTGTTTTCTACTCAATCAGTCACTCTTTGATACTGTAATGAATGGTATAGTGACTTTGAAGAAACCCAACATATGAAATTCCATAGAAAACATCCCCAGAAGATCAAGATGTCATTTCGTAGAAAATATCCCCGGAAGATTGGGATGTCATTTCAGATGGGAATATGACCAGTACTCCTGTCTATTGAAGTTCGTGTAGGGAGAGTTGGCAGCAGAGAAAAAGTATGTAGGGATATTTCAAATATTGTGCACGTCCTCGACGACACTCTAAACGTATAGTATCTTGGACATATTAGTACCCAAAGCCTCAATTTAATGTTGAAACAAGAACTTGTTTTGTTCTTGGATCTTATCGAAGGATTTGATATCAGATTTTGTTAACGGTATCTATTTGGTGGTAATAGGGCGCAAGATCATCTAGAATTTGTAGACATGGATGTATATACATATACACGCAATGTCACATGGAGATACTTTAATCGGCAATCTTTTGCATAAATATTTCTGGTTCTTGTAGAACAACTCTAAACTCTGAAAAAAACTTTAGTATTAAACTAAGAAGCATACAAGAAAACATCGTAGGTTTTGTATGGAAGCAAGAGATTGCGAGGCAAATTAAAATCCCATACACTCCAAAACAAAATAGGGTGAGTAATCATAAATCCCAAGTGGAGAACGTAGAATAACCATCAAACAATGGAGGATCTAAAGTCATTCTTAGCAAAAGACGCTTCAACTTATTTACCAACAGCATTTGAACATAGAATATCATTGGCAAAATGACAAAGAAGGACCAGAGCTTATAGTGTGAAGTCTTCCCCATAGTCTATTACAAGGAAAAAGAATCAGAGGCTGTATGAATCTACAAATTGAGTAATCATTAGTAGGGATGGTATGTTTAATGAGAATATTGTTTCTTGGGATTGTCTTTGGGTTTTTCTTGTGAAAGAAAGCCCTAGGCCTTTCAAGGGCATAAGTCACTAGTGAACTATCACTCTTTAAGAGTTAGAATTCTAATTTTGACTTAGGACCTACTCAGGTGCACTTAAGTCAGGGATAGTCTCGGGTAAACAGTTTTATTGGGTGAAAACCTGTCAAAAGGTAATGGAGGTGTGCAAAGGTTTCTTAGGTTTCCTAGGGCTAGAGGGCCCTCAAGTGCAAAAGCATAAGGGAGTTTGACTGTGAGACCCACCCTTAAGTCATCTTTAGTGATTCGACCATGCCAAGTGGAAGGGTCATCGTTCAACAGATAAAAGTTACTCTAGGGATAACAAGTTAATCTTTCTCAAGAGTTCACATCTACGATTTGGACATAAATGGATTCAGCTCCTTCAAAAATCTTCACATCTACGATTTGGACACAAATGGAATCAACTCCCTCAAAAATACCTATTACACCAAGATTTTGCAATCTCAATAATTAATAATTAATGTGTGAATTCAACAATTATTCTATAGTTTTAACTAGACTTGGGAAATAATAATAAAAAACCTCACTAAAAGAAATCCAAATCTTAGCATGTTTAGACTAAGATACAAAGGCACTTATTTGGACATAAATGAAAAGATTAGGCAGAGATAGAATTTATGCAACAAACTACACTATTGATGTGTATTCTATTAATATGAGTGTGTACAGTTACACGATATGGTTACAAGAAGTTACAGAGTTATGAACCCCCTTAACCATCTCGTTAATCAAAGATTGAAATTCTCCGATTCAAAATCAAGCTTAGATACAAGTACACCTACTAACACCCTCATACCTACCCAGTAATTTATTCCACAACTTTATGTATCATCTCTCCCATGGCCAACACTTCAGGTTGCTCGAAACCAGGGATACACACTACTGATCACACACTAACCTATGTAGGCCTGACTCAATCAGGGCTTGCAAAACATTTGGGGAATACAACTTGCATTTGGCAAGGTTTACAACTTCTTACTACTAGGAGCAAAAAACTTAGACCAAGGTTTACAACTTCTTACGACAAGGTTTACAACTTCTTACTACTAGGAGAAAAAAACTTAGACCAAGGTTTACAACTTCTTACGGCAAGGTTTACAACTTCTTACTACTAGGAGCAAAAAACTTAGGCCAAGGTTTACAACTTCTTACTACTAGGAGCAAAAAACGTAGGCCAAGGTTTACAACTTCTTACTACAAGGAGCAAAAAACTTAGGCCAAGGTTTACAACTTCTTACGAAAAGGTTTACAACTTCTTACTACTAGGAGAAAAAAACTTAGACAAACTTAGACCAAGGTTTACAACTTCTTACTACTAGGAGCAAAAAACTTAGACCAAAAAAATTACTGAAATGTCTATTGGGGTGTTAGGTTCAACTGAACATGTAGTGTCGAGTACAACTGAACATAACTTCTTACTACTAGGAGCAAAAAACTTAGACCCAAAAAATTACTGGAATGTCTGTAAGTTTTAAACCTGTGAAATAAAGCAATGCATATAGATTCTTAAGAAAAACATAATTTAATCAATGGCTCATACACAGAGTACACAAAGATTTTATACCGGAAACCCTCAACCGAAAAAACCTTTCTTATATTCATTATGTCGAATTTCACCATTCACCATACAATATATACAATGTTTTTAGCTATTCCGCAGATACCAAAACCCTAATCCCTTAATCCAGGATTAATTTACAAAACCGCTAAAAATAGCAAAATCCGCTAAAAATAACAAAAACCGCCCAAAAACAAATTCAGGGCGTTGCGCGTAACCAGGGGGGGGCATACCTGCTCCCCCCGGGACCCCCCTAGGAAAGTGCCCGACACACATGGCATAAACAGAGCACTAGTACGAGGGATCGTCAGACGCAGTTGTTATATCTGACACACCCACACACACATGCAAAGAATATAACAAATACCCAACATTCTCCCACTTGTTGTTTTCATTGCATCCAGGGGTCCAGGGGATTATATAGTCAACAATTCAGGGCAACAATGCCCATTGTTACTCTACACCAGGAGAAATTTTCTATGCTCACAGACTTTGTCAAAGAATCTGCAACATTGTTCAAAGTGTCAACATTTTCCAGCAACACCTTCTTTTCCTCAACCATGTCTCTCACAAAGTGATACTAAACATCAATATGCTTTGTCTTCAAATGATAAGATGGGTTCTTTGCCAGGAAAATTGCACTCTGACTGTCACAATCTAATCTCATTGCTTGTTGTACCAACCCAATACCTGAACACAATATTTGTAACCATACTGCTTCCTTGCTTGCATGAGTGGTTGCCATGTATTCAGCTTCTGTAGTTGAGAGTGCCACTACAGTCTGTCTTTTTCTCATCCAACTGATTGCTCCTCCAAATAGGTTAAACACATACCCACTTGTAGATCTTCTGCGATCCAGATTTTCAGCCCAGTCTGCATCAACAAATCCATGTATATCCACCACTCTGTCCAATCCCGGTCTTCCTTGGTAGCACAATCCATAACTGGTGGTGCCACGAAGATACCTGAAGACCCTCTTTACTGTTGTCCAGTGCTCCTTCCCTGGTTTTGACATATACCTGCTCAAAACTCCCACTGCATGTGCAATGTCCGGTCTAGTACAAACCATTGCATACATCAAACTGCCAACTGCATTGGCATATGGAACATGGGATATGTCCTCTTCTTCTTCCTGTGTCCTGGGACACTAATTTGCAGATAACTTTACATCTATGGGAATAGGAACCTTGACCAGTTTACTTCCATGCATATTAAACCTCTGCAATATCCTCTCAACATATTTTCTCTGATTCAACCAGAGTTTCTTGTTTGCACGATCTCTTTTAATCTCCATTCCCAGAATGAAGTTAGTAGCATCGAGATCCTTCATGTCAAATTTGGAGGATAGTTATGATTTCACCACCTTGATAACATCCATGTTATTTCCTACCAACAACATGTCATCAACATACAACACTAAATAAATGAAGTGATTACCAACCTGCTTGGAATATACACAGTGATCAGCCCTGCTTCTTACAAATCCCAATCCAAGGATGTATCTGTCAAACTTTTGGTACCACAACCTAGGTGATTGCTTCAGACCATATAGTGACTTCTTTAGCTTACAAACCAACTCTTTCTTTCCCTTCACTGCAAAGCCTTCTGGCTGCTTCATGTAGATTTCTTCTTCCAGATCCCCATGTAGGAATGTTGTCTTCACATCCATCTATTCCACTTCAAGATCAAAAGCAGCAGCAATAGATAAAAGAAATCTAATAGAAGTTAACTTAACAACAGGAGAAAAATTCTCACCAAAGTCAATTCCCTCTACCTGGGAATAACCTTTTGCTACTAACCGAGCTTTGTATTTCTCCACTTTACCTTGTGCATTAAAATTCTTCTTAAACAACCATTTGCTACCAACAGATTTTCTTCCAGCTGGAAACTCAACTATATCCCATGCCTCATTCTTATCCAAGGCATCCATTTCTTCAACCATGGCCTTCTTCCAGAGTTTACTATCCTCTGAATTCACTACTTCCCTGACAGTTTTGGGATCATCATCAGTAATAGATAAAGCAAAATTTGAACAAAAATCAGGTGGACTATACCTTTTTGGTTGCCTTTTATCTCTCACTAATCTCCTCAATACTGGGGTATGAGGTTCTTCTTCTTCTTCTGCTTCCTTTTCTTTCGATGATTCAGATTTTGCATCATCCAACTCAAGCTCTATTTTCTTAGGTTCGTCTTGCATTGGTAGGAATTCCTATTTGGACACATCTTTTACCTCTCTGAACACAACATCTCGACTGTAAACAATCTTCTTGGTTTCTGGGTTCCAAAGTTTATAACCTTTCACACGATCTTTATAACCAATAAAGATACAATTTTCAGCCTTTTTATCCATCTTACTCCTATTTTCCTTTAGAACATGTACATAAGCATCACAACCAAACACTCTAAGATGTTGAAGAGAGGGTTTCTTTCCATACCATACCTCGTGTGGAGTTTTATCGTCCAACGTTGATGAAGGCGATCGATTGACCAGGTAACATGTTGTACCCACTGCTTCTACCCAAAATTTGTAAGTTTTAAACCTGTGAAGTAAAGCAATGCATATAGATTCTTAAGCAAGACAGAAATTAATCAATGGCTCATACACAGAGTACACAGATATTTTATACCGAAAACCCTCAACCGGGAAAACCTTTCTTATATTCATTATATTGAATTTCATCATTCACCATACAATGTATACAATGTTTTTAGGTATTCTGTAGATACCAAAATCCTAATCCCTTAATCCGGGATTAATTTACTAGTGGGAGGGATCATCAGACGCAGTTGTCGTATCTGACGTGCCCACACACACACATGCAAAGAATATAACACATACCCAACAAAATTCTTGTCCTAACCCGGCACCGTTGAGCATGCTCCTTGCTTTTTCCATCAGTGTCCTATTCATCCTTTCTGCAACTCCATTCTGTTGAGGAGTGTATGGAGTAGTCTTCTACCTTGCTATACCGCATTTCTTACAGAATTCTTCGAATTCATTTCTGTAGAATTCTCCACCATTATCTGTTCTCAATACCTTTATTTTCTTCTCTGTCTGATTTTCTACCAGAGCCTTAAACTCTTTAAATTTATCAAATACCTCAGATTTACTTCTAAGAAAATAAATCCATGTGTTCCTTGAAAAAACATCTATGAATGAAACATAATACACAGATTTACCTAGGGATGGAACATGAATAGGTCCAAACACATCATTGTGTATCAACTCTAAAATCCCCTTTGCTCTTGTAGCACTAGATGGGAATCTTACTCGATTATGTTTACCATATATGCAATTCTCATAGAAATCAAAATCCAGAGTGCAATTAGACATACCTTCAACCATACCTTTACCGTGTAGTGTTCAAAGGCCCTTTTCTCCAATATGTCCCAGCCTTTGATGCCACAGCATGGTCTTCTTTTCAGGGACGATATTGGTCTTGTCTTCTTTATTTGTGTACTCAAGGACAACAAAATTCTTACACACATTAGTATAAGTGCTTCCCAACAACTTGTACAGAGTTCCACACCGAACTCCCCTCATCAACACCATTGCTCCTCGTACCATCTTGCAAGTGTTCTTTCCAAATACAGTATCCACTACTGCATCATCCATATTGCTTATAGATATTAGGCTCCTGGCTAGTTTTGGAATGTGCAGAAGCCAGGGAGAGTTCTAATCCTTCCATCTTTTAGCAGCAACTTAACCCTTCCACGTCCCAAGATTTTTGCTATCGAGTCATCTCCTAGGAATACATCACCACCATCATATTTTTCATATTCATAGAACCACTCCCTGTGAGGATTCATATGGTATGACGCACCCGAGTTGATCAACCATACATCACAGTCTGCATGTGTACTTGTAGATTCTAGGTAAACATTACCTCCTTCTTCAATGGAGGTTTTCGCCTCTGTGGAAGAGGTACTATTAGATCCCTTTGGTTTTTCAACCTTCTTAGACTTGCGATCTTTCTTATAATGCCACGTTTTACCACACTTCTAGCATTTCCTCAAAGATTTTCCTAGAGACTTAGATCTACCTGTAGATTTGGATCTCCACCCCCAAGGCTTACCAGGGTTCCTGTCTTGGGTATGCCCTCTTACAAATAAAGCATCTGTGTTGTGACCATCCATGCTTTTTCGCCTCATCTCTTCAAATAACAAGGATACAACTACATCCTTATACTTCAATGTAGATTGAGTGGTACTACCTATTGCTACAACCAGATTATCCCAAGAGTCTGGCAAAGAACATAACAAAGTAATACACTTATCTTCTTCTGCAATCGTAATATTAACAGAACCAAGTTGACTTACCAGAGTATTAAAGGCATTTAGATGTTCTGTCATAGAATCTCCATCTTCCATCCTAAGATGATACAACTTCTTTCGAAGAAACAACTTGTTTACTAGGGACTTTGATTGATACAAATTCCTCAACTTATCCCATAGTTCCTTGGCTATAGATTCTCCTAAGACATTCAACAACACCGAATCTACCAGGCAGAGTCGAATAGTACTCCTTGATCTTCTGTCCAACTTCTCCCAATCTTCCTTCGACATACCAGTAGGGGGTGTACTAGTAGTTGTGCACTAGTAGGTTGTGTACCAGTAGCCTGTGCGCTAGTAGACTATGTACTAGTAGGTTGTGTACCAGGATCCACAACGATCCATTGTTCTTTGTCTACAAGAAGGTCCTCCATTTTCAGCTTCCATAGCTCAAATTTTTTTCCATTGAACTTCTCTATCTCAATTCTAGAAGAACTCGCCATTCCTCTTTCTGCACTCAAATCACCACTGCAAAATCTTCCACTAAACCCAGGTTTACCACAGACCCAAGATAAACTTGATCTATCAAGACCGAGCCAAACCCTCAACAACAAGGGCATCCCTCTGAAGCCAAAAATGAGCTTTGATACCACATGTAAGTTTTCAATTTTCGAAGTAAAGCAATGCATATAGATTCTTAAGAAAAAACATAATTTAATCAATGGTTCATACACAGAGTACACAGAGATTTTATACCGGAAACCCTCAACTGGAAAAACCTTTCTTATATTCATTATGTCGAATTTCACCATTCACCATACAATATATACAATGATTTTAGGTATTCTGTAGATACCAAAAACCTAATCCCTTAATCAGAGATTAATTTACAAAACTGCTAAAAATAGCAAAAACCGACCAAAAAAAAATTTTGGGGCGCTGCCCCGAACGCTGCACGTAACTAGGGGGGGCA
>ML832690.1:35219-51871 GCA_009831015.1 Picea engelmannii
ACCCATAATGTCCAAAATAGCCATAATGAGTTATGAATAATTTTAAAAATAACTATAGTGGGATTTGCATTCATAGGCGGAGTAGTTTTATATATATCTTCTCTGTATGCATTTTCAATACTCCATTTGCCTGAACATTATATCCCTAAAAATTGGATACAAAATTTGAATTATTTGTATGGTATTTGTTGAATGATTTATAAAAATATATTGACTCTAGTCTTGGAGGGCGAAGTCTTAAATGTTTTGCTTTAGGGCAGAACTTCCTTCCTTGTGACCATAGTCATTATGGGCCTAAGTGAGACAGATATTATAAAGGTCCTTCATAATAGAATTGATAGTACGTAAAGAGAAATGTTTAATAATTTAGATATTGTTTCCTGCTGTACTTCTCACATAATCGAAAAGATGAAATTTCACTGTAAATTGTTGCAAAAAGCATAAAACGACTTAATATAAAATTAAAAAACAAAAAAATCCATAATTAAAAACAGAAAAATCCATACTTTATTATAAAAGTATCCGCTACGGTTTTAGACAAAATAAATCCTTTTAGTATTAAAAAATTAAATATCTAATACAGAAAAGTCATTTTATACCCAAGAAAAACAGGTTGCACTAGGCTTATAGTCCACAACCTAGGAGCATAAGAAATTGCAATGAGGCTGCATTGAACTGAAATAACTAAAATATAAAGTCAGCTGGTCAGATCGAAACAATAAAAGGTCTTGGGCCATATGCTTCATCATCCCTCGAGGGTGGCTCCCAATCTGCAAAGGCGGGATTTGCATATTTCTACACGAGAGAAAATGGTGAGGAGAACAATAGTAAACTTATCAGTTATTTGACCTTTCACAACACTCTCAAACAACCTAACTAGCTCAATGATTCACGGGATCAAAATGGTGGGAGGGACAGAGTAGACAGAACTAGAGTATTAATAAGGCACTTTCGTTCATAGTACATAGAGTGGCAGTGGCATCCCAATAGTCAATCAAATATCATATATGTCCAATTTGATTTGCACATTCTAAAATTGAGTCGAAATATGTGAAGGCAATTTAAAACGGATTAAAAGAAATCAATTGAATTGAATTTTTTGTTATGTTATTTTTAAATAAATATTTATTTTTTTATTTATAAATTAAAAGAAAAAAAAAAAAAAACATTTTAAAATGTTGGATATTTTTTTTTGGGATATTTGCTTGAAATTTGGAGAGAAACTATTAAATTTGTAGATTTGATTGATTATTTCTGTATGGTCTGATTGTTCAAGAAATTTTTCAACATGGTGAATTCATTTCTGTATTCAAAAATGGATTTTGAACACCAAAAAATAATAATTAGTGTAAATTTATAGCACATAAAAAACCATTTCCTAGAACAGCTAGACAATTTTTTTTAAAAGAATTAAAATTCAAACAATTCAAACTCTAGTCTCATCTTCTTAATCATCCTTAGTCCAAAGCAAAATATTTTTAATGAGAGAAGAACTATTCTTAATCAATTTATAGCTTATAGAGTGAGTGAAATCATGACTACACTCCAGTTATATGCAATGTTGGATTCCTTCTAACTAGTGAGCATACATTTTGAACATCCCTTTGTGTTTCAAAGCAATGAATATAGGCTCCCTCAATCGACTTTAATTTTACCTCCGCTTGCTATTGAGTGAAACACTTTACGCTTTTCATCAGCAGCTGCTACTGCTGCTCAATTATCAGCAGCACTCACGATCACTACTGCTCAATTGCTGATTTTATTTCGATGGATTTGTATGTGAGCCCCGATATAGTTCCATGCGCTCAAGCATGCGCACAAAGTTCTAAATTAGGGTATATTCTCTTAAATCATTTGATTTATTGTGGAAGGAATACTATAGAGCTCGTGGCATATTTTTGGGTAATATTTAATGATATTTGATTTATTAAGGAAGACTATAGAGCTCGTGGCATGTTTTTGGTAATATTTAATGATATTTGATTTATTAAGGAAGACTATAGAGCCGTAGGTACTATTTTATTTTTGAATTCATAGAGAAAGTCATTTTAGAAAAGGGGTTTTCATTTTCTGTATAATTTAGAGATTACAAACATATCATTTTTTTTTTATTTTTTTTTTGAAATAAAATGGTAGAATCAATCACTTTTGAGCTCCTAACTCCTAATAATTATTTGATGTGAAAGCTTAATATGCAACCACCTAATTCTCAATAATTATCAGATATGGAAGATTAAGATGCAACCACTGCTGTAATTTCAAGGGCTTTGGCAAATGCTAGCAAAGGTTCAACCATAATTTACTAAGGAAATAGAGAGCTTTTCCTATCGAAACAAACTTGATGAAGATATGGTTCTCATTGGCTTGCATGTTTCAAACAATCTCTTGTTTCATATCGGTGAATGTAAAACTCCAAAAGAAAGTTGGGATAAATTGCCTTCCTTATTTGGTAAAGTTTTGAGCCTTATAGTTGAAAACATAATTGTCATGGTTTGTACTTGATAAGCACAACTAAAAGGGTGTGGAAAAGCCAAATCAGATGAAGAGTGCATTGTCTTAATTCTATTCAAGTTAAAAGGTCTTTTTTAGGTTTTTTTCTTCTATGTTTTGCTCCAGTATGGATGCACTTCGAGATGATTTCTCTTTTGAGCTTTTTTTTGAGTGTCTTACCGGAGAACAGTCTAAACTTATGCAAATAGATTCTCTTTGTGGATTTTGTGGCTCATACCTCCAAAGATAAACAGAAGAAAGATTCTGCTCAAGCTGGTGATTTTGTCTCCAAGCCTCAATAGAAAACAAAATATTTTCCTCCATCTTCCAAGTCCAATGAGTCTTCCTCCAACACAAAGAAGAAAAGGTCAACTGAAATTTGTCATTTTTGTGGCATACCTAGGCATGTCGGATCCAAATGCTAGTTGAAACTCAAATTCTTGAATGAAGCCATGTAGGAACACAAAATTTCAGTACCCAAGCTACCTTCATCTGGTAAAGGACATGCTTTATATTCTCAATCTTTATATGCCTCTTTAGACCGTTGGATACTTGATTTTGGTGCATCACACCACATGACTCATTCTCATGAGTTACTTCCTTCCACATCTGATTAAATCATTTCACATATAGCGATAGGAGACTCTACTCAACTTGATGTTTAAGGATCATGCACCATGCGGTTAGATCATGAGCACATCAATGATGTTCTCCTTGTTCTTGACATCTCTACCAATCTACTCTCTATTTATCAAATCTATCATTTTGGTGATGGGAAACAATGGAGTTTTCTCCTAATGATGTAGTCATTCAAGAACTACATAATCTAAACATTGTTGTTGCTTCTAGAAGAGTTTATCATAGTTCCAAATTGTATAGGTTTTCTTGTTTTGAGCCTTCCTCTGGTTCCTCTTTCATTGCTAATGTTGATTCACTAAGTAGTCTTTGGCATGAAAGATTTGGCCATCTAAACTACAAGTATTTGTAGTAGTTGAGCACACAAAATTTGGTGCTTGGTCTTACTAAAGTATTTTGCACTAATGGATTTTGTCCAAGTTGTGTTCTTGGCAAACAACATCAAGATCCTTTTCCTAAAGGTAAGATCTTGCATGCTACCACACCTCTTGAGTTGGTACGTAGTGATCGCATGTCATTTTTGAGTTGTTCATTTTCATGGGCCAAGTATACACTCACTTTTATTGATGAATTCTCACGTCACTCTTGGGTGTAATTTCTTAAGTAAAAGAGTGAGGTCTTTGTTACTTTTAAGACCTTCAAGCCTTTTGTTGAGAAGCAGTTCTTTCTTTCTATCAAGAAACTACGCACAAATAATGAAAGGCGGTATGTCAATTAGATATTCAAGGGTTTTTGTAGAGAACATGGAATTTAGCATCAACACTCTACTCCATACATGCCTTCGCAAAATGGAATTGTTGAAAGAAAGAACCGAACACTAAAAAAGATGGAAAACTACATGATTCAGTCCAAGAATATGGCGCCTTCTTTCTAGGCTAAAGCAGTTAATTGTATCAATTACATTCAAAATTGATTGTCTCATAGGGTAGTGTTGCATATGACTCTAGAGGAAACTTAAACCCATGTTAAGCATGATGTCTCTACTTTTAGGGTATTTGGCAGTTTTGCACGACTCCTCATTCTAGATGAAAAGCTCAAAGATATGGAAAATAAAATCCAACCATTGATATGTGTTGGTTACTATGAGTATATGAAGGCATATAGGTTATTTGATCCTATTTCTAAATATGTCTTGTTCCGAAGGGCTATTCATTTGATGAGTGCTTCAAACACACATCATTTCCTACCACAAATTGTCATGCTTACGATGGTCCAGATCATGCTGAAATTTTTTCTTTTGTAGAACAATAAAATGATGAACATGTTGTTGTGAAATTGGCATTACTGAAGATGGAAATTATCCAGAAGAAAATATTCCATCAACACCAATAGGACATGAGAAACCTAAACAAGAACAAGGATCTTTCGTGAGCGAAAGATGCTTGATAGGTATGGCTATGAGCCAACTAACTTAATTTATTTTTCCTGTAACCCTCGTCATACTCAATCACAAACAAATGGTGTCTCCGTTTTTAGTCACTCCATTTTTTAAGATGCCCAACATTTTTTTGACGTTGTTGGGATACCTGAATGGGATGTTTCCATGAAAGCGGAGTATTCTTCTTTGTTGAAAAATCACACATGGGATTTTGTTCCTCTTCCTAAGGTATGAAAGCTAGTTCACTATAAATGGGTCTATAGAACCAAATATGCAATAGATGGTTCTGTTGACAAGTATATAAGGCACACCTTGTGGCCAATGGATTATCACAGGTTGGAGGGATTGATTATTCTGAGACCTTTTCTCTTGTTTCCAAGATAGATTCCATACACCTTGTTCTTTCTCTTGCTTCCTCCCAAGGCTAGTCAGTCCACCAAATGGATGTGAAGATCTTTTTTCTACATGGTGATTTACATTAGGAGAACCTCCTGGTTTTATGCAAGATTCTTCTCTTGTTTGCAAGCTTTGACGATCACTCTATGGTCTCAAACAATCTCCATGCGCTTGGTATGAGAAGATGGATAGTTTTATGATTACTTAAGGGTTCGATCATTATCATTTTGATCCTACAGTTTACTCTCAGAGGCAAGGTACTCATCTCTTGATTCTAGTTTTATATGTTGATGAATTAATTATCACATGGAGTTCTTCATCCATGATACAAAGTGTTCAAAAAACATTGATGGAACAATTTGATATGATAGATCTCAGTCCTCTACATTATTTTCTTGGTCTACAGGTTCTTTATTCTTCTGAAGGGATCTTCATTTTTCAGCAGAAATATGCACTTGATTTACTTAAGCGCTTTGTCATGGATGATTGTCAGTCTGTGCCTACTCCATTTTAGTCTGGTGTTACACTTTCTGCCAATTACTCTTCACCATGTGTTAATCCTTTGTTGTATCAATAACTAGTTGGGAGTCTCCTATATTTGACTCATACGCATCTTGACATCTCTTTTGCAGTTGGGCTTGTCACTCAATTCTTTCAAGATCCTCATGAGATTCATTAGAAGGAGGTGAAGCGCATTTTGAGGTATATTCAAGGAACTACCACTTTTGGCATTCAATACACCTCTAGTGCTTATCTTCTTGTGGGTTTCATAGACTCTGATTGGGATGGTTCAGTTAATGATCCAAAGTCCACATCTGGATTTGTTTATCACCTTGGCTCCGCTTTTATTGCCTAGTCTTGCAAGAAACAATCAACAATTGCATTATCCTATGTAGAAACTGAGTTTTGCGTTGCCGTTCTTTGGCTTCGACAACTAGTGATAGAGTAAATGACATTCGACAGTGTCATCCTACTACACATTGGTGTGCTAGTCAAAGTGCGATACACATTTCTCGTAACCTAGTGGAGCATCAATGAATAAAACACATTGAGATACACATGCACTTGAATCATTCGACAACTCATCCAAGATGGTGTTCTAGTATTTTCCTACTAAAGAGCAAGTTGTAGGCATCTTCACTTAACCTTTGGCATCACCTTGTTTTCTTCAGTTATGATTGATGCTTTGGGTGAAGGAAGTTGTCCTTGGGGTGCCATCTTGAGTTCTCCTACCTTCACTTTTTTGTTGTTTTCTCTCTTTTGGGGAGGATTTTTTTCCTACATGTTTTTCTCATTTTCTCCACTTATGAGAGTTCGTACTTAAATACCGTAACATGGCTAGTTGTCAAGACCCTTTTTTTTCTTCTTTCTTTACTCCCTACGTTTTGCTTAAGAGGTGGTGTTAGTGTTTTGATAGTATCTTTTAATTATTATTAATTAAGTTTATGAAGACGATCCCTAACTGCCCAAACAATTATTGTCATTGGTTAATATAGCCAACATTTTCTTATATTATACATGAGATATCTGATCTAATAGATCATTGCATTGTATTATACATGAGAAATCTAATAGATCATTGCATTGTCTCTCGTAAAAAGTTTTTCAGTTGCTCCAATACCAAGAATGTGCTTTTAAATCTTCAGTACATCCTCTCTTATTTGGATTAAAAACCTCCACCCTTGGTAATCCCAAGGAAAGAACGTAAGTGCCAATTATCCGCTCAAAGTGACCAATTGTGCACTAAATTGACATAACGCAATAGTGCCTAGTTTCGAGTAAGTCATATTGAGGACAATAATAGAAAATTTACATCAAAATAAAGATAAATATAAAGTGGTGCATGACCTTACACGAGCAAGGCAACAAAAAACAGAGCCTGTCCAAATTTGTAAAAATCTAATTTTGCATCGATGTAGGTTGTGTACAATAAAATTAATATTATTGCTGAAACATGTTTATGTTTGTGATTCCCTGTCCACGATTAATAACCGTAGTATTAGAGCAGATGGCCCACCTCTAGCTTGGAATAGGGCTTTGAAGTTCAGAATGTTTTGAACGGTCACTATATACACCATCCGATGGCAATCCCATCTATTATGCGTACGAGGACCAAAGACGCCGCTCAACAACACAGCAAAAATGAATTGTACATATGACCAGGAGGCTAATAAAACAGGGCTAACAGTAGCGAAGGACAAAAACATTAAACCGGGGCTAAAATACGTAGGCCTATCACGCGTGACGCTACATTGACTGAATATCAACAAGGGGTTCACATGAAGGGCGCTATAGTATTTCTCATTTTAACTATTTGAAGAAGTTTCCAGGGAGTGGACTTGTTATCAACTTTGAAGATGAATTTGAAAAGTTAGAGGACCATTAAAAATGGAATATGAAAAGAGTTATGTAATATAAAAATACAATTCAGGAAATTTGCAGTCAAATAGTATAGATCTATCTTAACTTTAGATTTTTTGAAAATGTAAATCTTTTCTCACATTTATACTTAAAAATATTTAATTCTTTTAACACTTGATAAATACAAAATTAAAATAAATTTATACTATTTTTATTATATATAATCAGACAACTAAGCTTTGATAATGTATATTGACTAAAAACAATCTAAAAAAATATAAAAAAAAACCCACTAATAATACTTTTGAATATATATATATATATATATATATATATATATATTCAAAAGCATCACTAGTTGGAAGAACCTCTTCTTAACGCATTAGGCATGCCATTCTACTTTGATAATGTGGATTGATAAAAAGCAACCAAGGAGAGTATCCTTGATTACTAATATTTTTGAACATTATATATTTATATATATATATATATATATATTTAATTGTAAAACAATATTATATTTATTTTTATTTTTATTTTTGTTAAATTATATATATATAGTAAGACAATCTTATATTTAAGTATGTAAGTATTTAGTTATAATGTTAGAATTTTTTTTGGATAAAGATGGTGTATGAAGTTTTGAAATGTCCAAAGTTTAGAGTGGATACTCCACCTATCACCATGGAAAAATGAAACTAATACATTTAAGAAGAGTGCTCAAGTTCAAATTTATAGGAGGCAAAAAATATAGTCATTGGGATAAAATATTAAATTATTAAGGCTAACCATTGAGATAAAATATTAAGTTATTAAAGTTAACCATTGAGATAAAATATTAAAGAAATTCATAGAGAAATAAAAGTGTATCAAAATAACGGATTGAAATAAGGGTAATTTAAAGAAAAATAAATGTAAGATTGATAGAGGATGGTGTCACAACCTCACAGGGTGCACGAATAGATCTTGCGGTCATTCACCTCCTGAGGGCGTGTGACACCGCAATGGTTCTTACTTGGTTGTTTGGCACAACGAGAATACTTTGTCCAGACTATGCCTCTTCTCCTAGAGAATACCCATACTTCATTCCAGGCTACCGGCGAGTCACACTCCTACTCTAGTGCAACTCTTGCTTACTTAGACAATTGTTAACACAGTTTAACACTTAGTCTTATTTAAGCATGCATCAATGAACATGAAAATCCAAGAGAACAATTGTAGAACGAAAAATGAAGACAGACACAAAAATAGTGTGGGCGACACAAACTGTGCCAAACACCTGGCTAAGTCTTTGTTATTGCAAAATAGTTACAGCATGAGCTCTACCGATGCAGTTTACAACATGGAAAAGCTAAACAACTCACCTCACCTCACCTCACCAAAAAACTCAAGAATAGATTCATCACACCGTGACTCTATGTCTGAAATGTCTCTGCAACCACATGTGTTGCACCTCAGACGTGCCCACAACCATGGACTTGTTGTCCCTTCGTTTTTGCAAACTTTCACCAAGCTAACACAGATTTTGGTTCTGCCTCACACATGCCTCCACAGACCTGCATTTTCAGACTTCCCCAAAACCTCCCAAAACGTCCAACTCTTAGCTACTTGTCTTCCATCTTGGCAACTCTGCCTCAATTCGTTATCGCAGACTTGCCTCAGACTTGCTCTCCAAATCTCTTGCCAAAAATTCTCTATGCATCCTTTGGTTATGCGCTCTTGCTTTATATGGACTTCAAGAGTCACTTGTGTGAAACATCATGTCTCTTGGGTGTGCCGCGCCCCTTCGCGAACCCACACTCAACCAACTCATCGTTCCCCTTGTAATGTTCCCATCAGAATCGCTAGGAACTTTAAGGGTTTAATACTTGTTTGTGTGATGTTGTTTGTTGAATATTTTTACAAGTTGTTTCCCCAGAGTTGCGCTAGAGTTGTTTATGAGGGTTCTATATCATAAAGATGATAGATATGGAACAACAAGATACAAGAGAATGACACAAGGAAATAACCACAAAACTTCATATCTGACCTTTATTTAATATATGCGTTGACCTCCATACAAGAGATATACGGATCTGGAATAGATATGAGAGATATAAGAGTTGTCACTGAAGACACCTCCAAAATACAATGCAAGAGATAGATATGGGAACTCCTAGGCCCCAAATGGCTGCATGCAGAGTTAACAAAATCAATTTATTTCCCTTCTTCAAGACTGGTGCAGATCCTGGCTGAGTTGCACCCCTCTTGGCTATAGAATTCCTTGGGAATTTTGGCCTCTTCAGATATGGCCTCCAAATCCTTGTAAAAGGCAATTAATATGTAGATCGGGTGATGGAAAGCATATAGGAAGAGATTGTTGGCTATAGCTATAGATATGGTCCTCCAAAAGACTATATCATCATGAACAAGTGTGCCCTCCTTCAGTAATTCACCCAACTAAGAGAAATAATAATTATGCAGAGAAAAATACTCAAGGATTGATGAAGAAAGACGTTATGATGATGGAAAACCCCGCTAGAACAAGTTTTTCTTCAGATCTCCAACCCCCTAGTCAAATCAAACTCTCGTTACTCCAATAGTGCACCCCCAAGCCTGTAGAAAACCCCCAGTGTTGCGCTCTTCTCCAAAATAGAGAATGTTGAAGATGAATAAACCTGAATGACAGATGATAGAAGGACGAGAGTGGAATCTTTCATCACCTTGGCCAAGCTTGGATTAGGAACAGGAGGACCTTTCACTCCCTTACTGATCTATAGGGTTTAGTGAGACAAAACCCTCAATCAGCCAAGTTCTCTAGATCACAAGTGCAAAAGACAAAATGATCAGAATCCATGAGTGAGGCACCCTCAGTCTCTTTTATCCATTCTTATAATATTTACTTAAATTATTCAATTGACTTCTAAATTTATTCACTTTATTTTCTAATCTGGATTATGCTGAGAACAAAACGAGACAAAAACAAAAATATAGAAGATAACAAAAAAATATAGTGAAACCCAACTTTTATTAATGAATAAGAGAGGAAAACACTGTAGAACACAAATTGGCAGAATGAGGTAGCTTATCTCTGAAAATAAAAAGATGTTGGCTACGATTCATTCGCAACAAGATTTACATCACACTTCATTCCCTGCTAAAAGGGCCTCCTTCACCTTACTTATATATGCTAGTGTGAGAGGAGAAAAATTCCCATGATGCATGTGGAATAAATTAATCTATGTTTATAAAATTCCATAGGCATGTAAAACAGTAGGATTTCCCAGGCGATCACCCATCCCAGTACTATTCTAGCCTGAGTGCACTTAACTGCAGAGTTCTAATGGGATCCAGTGCATCAACGCTATGCTGTAGGCATGTACATAAGACCACTAGGTAATCATTACATGATGTTTGTAATTAACAAATGAAGATGGTATTACATTCCATTCCCCATCAAAAGGCTGAATATCATGGTTTATCAAAACCATAGGCTCGAAATGTTGATTCAGTGGAAAAGGTGGTTGGCCACCGAGATCCACCTGGATCATTCTTCCCCCCTTAGGAAGCAATGGTCCCCATTGCGTCAAGTTCCCTCAAGAGATGGGAAAACTTCCGTTGAATTTGAACCTTGGTGAGTCGCTTGCCTTGTTGAAGTAGATGTCCTTATTGTAATTTTCTTGTGGAAGGATGTCATGAACCTGTTAGAGGTGTTGGATCCATTCATCATATATGGTTGCATGATCTACCTTGGTCTGAGTGTGGGAGGACTCTGTCGATGAAGATGCAACAAGAAGAGTTGTATCAATGGGGGCTAATGGTTGGAACCCCAAGCACACCTGGAACGGGCCATGGCCAATAGATCTATGTTGAACATGTGGAAGACTCTCATTCTCTTCGTGATCCTCTACAATCTCGCCGACCTGCTTCTACTAGATAGAAACATCTTGGGTCGAGGATGTAGTGGTCGCAGTGACCTGTTCACCGTTTGACTGGATCATGAAGAGGGAAAACTTTGTGGTTTGAGAGACTAATTTGTGGCATTGTTTTTCCGAGATCAATGAAGTGGAAGTAGTCGAAGCTACCTCTGGTACCTTATAGAGATGACCTCCTATAGTAACAATGACACCGTGAGGCCGAGACTCATAGATAGCATAACTTTCCACATATATGATTTTCCTAAAAAAGCATAACATATTTCAAGTGGGGAAACATCACACACTACCTCATCCTTGAAGGGATTGATGCCATAGGATAGGCGACATTGTTGGCTGACATAGATGTCTTGTCCCCGTCTCAACCATCTGATGGTGTATGATTGGGGGTGCGGTATCATTAGTAGCTTCAATCTCTTGACAACCTCGACTGAGATCAGGTTCTTCTGACTCCCGCTATCAACAATGAAATGCAGTGGGGTCCCCTTTACCCACATCTGTGAGTGGAAGAGATGATCCCCCTCCTCAAGCTCCTTTGGTTCTTCTGGTTGTATTGTTGTATCCGCAATGGTAACAGTGGGTTCTACATCAATGACATGTTTCCCTTTATTGTGCTTTGAATCAGAGTCCAAGTTAGGTTCCGATTCTTTTTCTTTGAGCTCAACCACCAATGACTGTTTCAAGTGACATTCCTTTGTATTGTGCTAGGGGCTGTTGTGGAACTCACACCACTTTCCGATGTCTTTCTTAGGCTTCTTGTTACCCTTTTTTGCCTGCGTCTTGGACTAGCTCTCTTGAGGTTGGTCTTCCTTTCTCTGTCCTTCGTTCTGTGAGATAGGGTTTCCTTTGCCATGATTCTGTCGTGGATTATTTTCAAACCTGAACCCTCTCTTACTTTGCTGCTTGAATTTATGCTCAATTTTGACTGCATATCGATAAGAAACACCCAATGATGAGATGTCCAAGAAATCCATCTCTGTTTGGATGTACATGTGTAGACCACTACGATACTTCAAAACCAGGTGCCACTTGGAGTCTTTGATACCTAGCTTTGAGCGCAAGGTATGAAAGATGTTAGTGTACTCTGAAACTGTCTAATCTCTTTTCTAACATAGAGACGTCCATCTCATGTACTAGTCATCATAGTTTCTGACAGGTAAAAATCCTCCTTTAGGGCATCTACAAAGGCCTCCCTAGTGGGTTCTCTCTTGAATGGTGTAGATTCATCCACGATGTACCTCTCCTAGTAACCTTCCCATCATACTCTAAAATGGGGATGGGATTTAAGCAACGTGAAGGTGATATTTTCATTATCGAAAAACTTTTGGACAGAGTAATAACCTTCTAGTAGATTCAACCATTTTTCTATAGCATTTGCATCTATCTGGCCTTCAAATAAGGGGATATCAAAATTGACTTGTACCTTGAAGGGCATCGCACTTGCAAAATGGTTGCTTCTCGAAGATGCCTCGGTTGCCACCATCGATAGTGTTCAAAGTATTTGAGTGAAGTTGTCCATCATCTCGTTCCTTTGTTGCACGAGGGATTCCTCGAGCAACATCTTGAAAGGATCTCCTACTTTGTCATCTCTCTTTTTTTCCGCCATGGGAGGTTGCTTGGGCTGGCGAAAGCAGTTGTCCTCAAGCGAAACTAGCTCAAGACTCAACTCTCTATACCTTGACCTCATTAGGGACTTGCTCAGAGAAACGACAAGGAGAAGAGTGCTTTGATACCATTGATCCAGATTATGCTGAGAATGAAACGAGACAAAAACAAAAATATTGAAGAGAACACAGAAATATAGTGAAACCCAACTTTTATTAATGAATAAGAGAGGAAAACACTATAGAACACAAACTGGAAAAATGGGGTAGCTTATCTTTGAAAAGAAAGAGATGTTGGTTATGCTTCATTCGCAACAAGATTTACATCACATTCCATTTCCTTCTTAAAGGAACTCCTTCACCTTAATTGTATATGAGAGAGTGAGAGGAGAACAATTCCCATGATGCATGTGGGATAAATTAATCTAAGTTTATAAAATTCCATAGGAATGTAAAATAGTAGGACTTCATGGGCGGTCACCCATCCCCATACTACTCTAGCCTGAGCACACTTAACTGTCGAGTTCTAATGGGATCCGGTGCATCAACGCTATGTTGTAGGCATGTACATAAGACCACTAGGAAATCATTACATGATGTTTGTAATTAACAAATGAAGATGGTATTACATTCCATTCATGATTGGTTTGGGTTGATTCTTTGTTGTTGTGTTTCCTTCATGTTGGATGCTCTCCTCATTGAGTGCTCCCTGTTATCGCACAGTTTGTAGGGAGGACAAAAGCTTGAAGTTTGTAGGTCAAACTGGCATAACAGGAACCTATCCCACCCAATGTCACCATGATGGGGAGGTTCATTCTCCTTAGGGAGGTTAGGCCCAGGGGAGACATCCTCGATAACTTGGAGTTTTGAAGAGGCAAAAGAATAGTAGGTCAAAGACTAGTTTTCCCCCTTCACAAGTTACCACCAAACGATAGTCCCGGTTAAACAACCAATAAAGATGAATAATAACCAACTAGAGTCCCTGCCCGAGAACAAAACAACAACAAACTGATATATGCAGGTCTTGGTTAGCACTTCATGTATGTTAATGACTATCTAATATTAAATAAGCAATTATGGCAATAAATATTGACGAAGTCAATGTTTATCAATATAGCAATGAAAATAATATCACTTCCTCAATAAATACTAAAATGACATGGCATTCAATGCAACAAATCAACACACCATCTAATAAATGCCTTTAACTACCATTCAATTGCTTATAAAATGAAACGTTGTTGCGTCAAGATGAAATAACCAAGGGTGACGTCAACATTCTAGGGTTAGCAGGTTAGGGTTAGTGTAGTTAGTGTTTCAGTTTTGAAAGAAGTTTGAGAGTTTTTGGATCAAATCACTTCAACGTTGGAGGCTTAGATCAGTGCCTTAGGGTTTAATGGAGTCAACAAGAAGGATGCAAGAGTTGAAGGAGGATGACTAAAGACTAGAGGGAAGGGTTATGAAGTCCTGCAATAGCAGGGCTTCAGAGACAAAACCCTAGGGGACAGAGGCTCACTCCGGTGTTGCTAAAGCAAGGCCTCGTGCTTTCTCCTCCTTCTTTAGATCAAATTGGCAAAACGGCCAGCTGAAGATAAAGCAAAGACAACCAAAGCATGAGGGCTTGAAGAGGCAAGGCGTTGCTACAGCAAGGCCTTTTCAACAAACCTTAGAATGGTACGACCCTAGTGTAGAAGAACTAGGCCAAGGACGTCTCACTCTCTTTGGATTTTGGATAGTATGACTAGCTCAGGGAGAAGAAGAAATGAGAGTGTAGCTATGGCTAGGCTCTCTCTTCCTTCTTCAATGGCTGAAAATTTCTCTATCAGGGGACATGAGACAAGGACCAATTAAATGTGCTTGTCACCTAGGGTTTTGATTCAACAAATTTATAAGTAATATGAAAGAAATTTAGACTACAACCATTCAATAAGAAGTTTTGCAGAGAAAACACTTACAATTCATGAAGAAATAACCATGCAAACCCTAGTTGTAACACCTTCCTTCAAGAGAAACACCATAAATGCCAAAAAAAGTCTTCCTTCAACAAGTACGCCTCTCTTAAATCAACCAAAAACCCCAATAGGGTGCTAAAATCAGACCTCACTAATGAGTGAGTCATGAAACATGATAAAATGAGGCTAAAACTCCTCAATATATAGTGTATCAATGACCTAATTTACTTTTTTAGGTCATAAAAAGGCTGACAAGGCCATAATACCAAAATCACACTGTTTCTACATTAAATGTTCTCTTTAAAACCTAATTGAGCAAAAGGTGAGACGTCACCCCTTCTAAGGGAGACGTTAGCCCCTTTTAGGGAAAATGCAACAATAAAGAGCAAAACGTGAGCCCTCTTTGGCCCTCTCCATCATGCTACATGTGCCAACTACCCTGTCAAACTGTCACATGCTCAAGGTGACGTCATGAGCTCATAGGTGATGTCATGGGCCATCCAGGGCAAATGTTTCACTGGAAGTGGGTCAATCCCCCTAGGTCGGGCTCTGCCAAAGTGCCTCTGATGAAACATCCTCTTCTTCTTCGGTGCAAAACCATGATCAACCACCGTCCTGTCTCTCCCCCCTGACGGGGTCTCAGCATCCATCTAGTGGGCTCTTCAGCCCCATGGAGGTCTGAACTGATCATCTCCCCATGTGTATCGGTCCAAATGGTACCTGTCCGTCGAGCATGGTCCTGCACATCAAAAGCTACGCCCTCCATGGGCTCATCAGTCACCTGGTTCACAGCAGTGTTAATTGCATTTCAACATCAAAACTATTAAACATATGCATAAAAACCCTAATACATCAGTCAATAGCTCAAAGACATTACAGAAACCTGCAATACAAGATCGAAGAAAAAGACAAGACGTCCTATTGGGCTAGTATCCACAACAAAAGGAAAGTTTCCAAGAAGATTTCATCCAAGCCATGTAAGTGAGGTGATGTGGCTAGGGGATGTCCAAACATGTGGGTGTAGTGAAGACCCAGGATGCATAATGTTATCTGTGGGTGCCTTTGTAGAAGGCGAGCTGTACCTTTCATGGATGCATTTTTTCCAAGCCCGTTCTTGCCTTTCTTCTTTTCTTGCTTCATTCTTTTATTTTCTTTTTCTTCTTCTTTTTCTTTTTATTCAAGGGCTAACCAGAGGACACTTCCTTAGCATGGTGACCAAAGCTGACAGTGTTACCCACAAGCACTTTCACAGAGATGAGAAGGTTCTCATGATGACACCCCCTTTCCCTTGGCCATGCAACCAAAGGTCATTGCCTTGGCATGGTAACCAGATGGTGGCAATGTCATACTGTTAGGTACCCATGAACCTAATAGGTTGGCTTGTGATGAGACCCCCTATCCTCTCGACTAGGTCTTGTTTGTTATTTTTTGGGTCCCTCTTGTTTCTTGTTGAGAGGCCTTTTATTGCATTCTCAGGGATCCCTGGGCGAAGCATCTCGAGGTTTTATTCCTAGGATTTTATCTTTTATCAACTGCTTTTACCTTCTGGGCCTTTAGCCCCTTCTTCCCACAAGATAAGGTGCAATCCTACAAACAGGTCAACCCAATGCTCGGATAAGGGAAATGGGATAAATGAGCGGGAGACAAGATGAAACGGTGGTGCTATGATGGGAGCGGACGATGGCTTTTCAGAAATCCCCCCAGTGGAAAACCAAGACCTATGGGCACAGGCTTGCTAGGGAACCTGCAAGATACCAGATATATAAAATATGCAGAATAGAAATGAAATGCTAGAAATGACAGAATAACAGTAAAATATCCATCATAATCTTCACAATACACATAAATGATATACGAAATAGCAACAGAAATAACACTTTGAATCAGATAGCAATGTTCACAGGCCTCTTCGAGGGGGCAA
>ML832690.1:51971-67787 GCA_009831015.1 Picea engelmannii
TTCATACCCTCGACCCTTATTTATACTAAATATGTCTATTAAGAGAAGCATCTAGAGGAAGATTCTTCTAGAAGCGGAAGCTTCTATTAGGTCTTCTTACATCCGCCTTATTCTATTTTATTGAAAGGTCTTATTAATATTGATCTTTATTACATCCGAATACATTGATCTACCTATGTGCGGGTTAGGACCTTAACAGAACCTTGTCAATCTCCCCAAGCATGATCAAGTGGGCTAATGTAAGATCCAAGCAGTTGTTAGAGATAAAAGGAATAGGATGCATATATTTAAAGGTTTCAATGATCAAAAGTGACACATACCATGATACCTGGACCAATTACCTCATGGAGCAAGAACCTCTTCTGATACAAGACCAAGAATATGGCGATGGATGTTGTTGTTGCTAACAAGACAAAGCTGATGGAAGAAGAAAAGGATGGGCCATATATAAACTGAAATAAAAACAATAAAAAATGCAAATGTGAAAGTAAACTAACATGAAATGCAAATGGTATAACACACGAATACAAAATGCCTACTTACCTGCACTTACCTGTGAAATCAGGTCCCCCCACCTTGGTGGGGTTTGAGGAGGTGCCCGCTGATAGGTAATGGGCACCTTCTTCCCTCTAGAGTGGATAGATAATATGAGTCGTTAAATGATTCCATTCCAACTTTGAAGGTTCTGAGCCATGAATGAGTGCTTCGTTTTACATTAGTTGGCTCGCCTTTCTGGGTATCCCACATCCATACCATGTCTCCCTCCTTGTACTTTTTGACTTTGTATTTGGTCGTCCCTTGGACAACCCTGGTGTATTGTGCTGAGGGAGGGGGGTGGGCTTCTGCTGTAAAAACTTCCTATTGAGACGGGTGGATTTGTACGTCATCTTTATGTTTCTTTAATATCTTCACCGTCCCAATTTCTTTGTTTTTGAATTCATTCAGGAGTTGTATTTTGAAGAGTTTGTATCATCTCGTTTTGTTCTTTGTTATTATTGACAGGGTGAGTAATATCCTGCACATGGTCCCCAGTTATTGGCACATTGAGGAGACGGCCTATCGTTCCCTTTTTCAAAGGCAATTGCAAGAATGTGAGGTCCATCTCAAGGGTGCCACCTAACATTGCAACAAACTTCCTAGATAACAACATTCCCCACACATTTGGGACATCAACTACCACGATGTCAACGTGGACTATCTTCTTTGGGTACTCCTTTAGGCGAACTTCAACATTCTCAACCACCCCGTGTGTGGGTAAGGCTTTAGATTCGAAACCACACACATTTCTATAAGGCTGTGTGACCTTCAAACCCACTTGTCGCATGACTTTGAGTGACATCATGTTGGCACCAACACCTATATCTAACATGCAATTGTTGAGGTTCTTTCCGTTCTTTGCCAACATCATGAAGAAAGGAGGGTTTTCACCATATTGGACCCTGAAGTGATCAACTTGCAACATAATAGGGGGGTCCATAGGTTCATTTGATCCCGCAAAGAAAGAGTCAAAGCATTCCTTAATGGATGGGATCTTGATTGCTTCTCTCAGGGGGATGTTTACATGCATTTTTTGTAATGCCTCTTCGAAGTCAAAGTTCAGGTCAACCTTGCCAGCCTTGGATGTCTTGGGAAGAAGCATTTCCAGGGGTGGGGGATTTTCCTGATCAACAGCGAGTTGTCAAATTCTTTCTTCTGTACACCTGAAATTCTTGTTTCTTTAGCTTTTCTCGTGATTCCTGATCCAGGTTGTTTATTACCGCCATCCTTGCTGATCTGGCTGCTTCTTTCACGACTTCCTGATGTTCTGCATCTGTGATATTTATCTAAGGAAACTCCATGAAACAATCCATGTTGTTGGCTTGTTGATGGCCACTATTGTAAGGACACTCATGCTCCCAATGTGCTTCACTGCATTCCAGGCACCAAGGATTTTCATCAACAACGTTTGCAGGAGCCAAAGTGTTTGGGACTTCATGCTCACTCTTTGGTTTATAAAATTGGCCCCCTTTCTAGAATTGTCCTTTGTACGGGGCCCTAGGCGCCTGGGTCTAAGATCTTTCCAAATTGACAATCATGTTCATCATTTCCTCTTGATTTTTTATGATACCATCCATAGAGGCTTGTAGCTTGGCGATACTGATACATAGATCTGAAGTAGGCTCAGCATTGTGAACTATCTTTGGTTTAGTGTCTATTCTCCCCCTTGGGTTAGCAAAAGGCTCAATCTTGGATGAAAGGAGGTTTACCTCTATTTTAGTAGCGAGCTCTTGGGCTTCTTGAATGGACTGGGGGTTTTTGTCTCTAAGAAGATACCCTAGTTGGCCATTGAAAGATCTGGTGTAAACATGGATGAGGTAGTCATCTTTCGGATGATGGATTGCGGGAATTCTTTGCAGTAAAGTCTCGAATCTGGTGTGGAACTCTCGAATGGACTCATTTTCATATTTGGCAAGGTTATTTAGTCGTGTGAGGAGCATATTAGGGTCTTCTTTGAGACTCCATCTTTTGAGAAAGGCCTCTTCAAGTCTATCCATGGTTTTGATGCTTCCATCGGGAAGGCTTAGGTACCAATGCCTTGAGGCATCATAAAGAGTAGCGGAGAACAACTTCATGACTAGATATTTAGCATCATCACTAATGGGGTAAGCTGGAAAAATGCCCAAAAGTTGCTCATGTGCTCTTCGGCACTGATTGCATCAGTACCAGTAAATTTAGGCAACCACTTCTCATACTTGGGTGGCATTTGCCTAGGGTAGCCTGGTATGGCTGACATGTCTAACTGTAATGTCCCGTTTTTCCTAGGCAGTCGGAGTACCGTGGTGGTTTACACAGTTTCCCGTAAACCATTAGACGGATGAGCTAGGGAAACGATACTGGTAAAGTCACTTTCGAATTATAAAGTGAAAACTTAGGGAAAGTGAGTTTATTATTATTAAAACCCTCTTTGAGGGTATTTCTCTCCAATTAACAATTAAATGAATATTTTAATGGAGAAAAAGACAAGTGAATGAATAAAAGGACGATTGAAGGGAAAAAAAAGGTATTATCGACTATTGATTTAAAAAATTGAGTTTGGGAGAAGAGGTCGGTGAGCAAACGAGGGTTTCAGCTGGAAACCCATTCGGCACCTCGGATTCGGCAGTGAAACTATTTGCCCTAGCCGTGGAATCTCAGATTCGGCAGTGAAACTATCTGCCCAAGCCGTGGAATTGTAGAAGTCATCCGGGCTTCTCATTTGCAGACATTGGCATCTTGATTCGAATATCGTCATTGAAGAAAGGATCTCATTTGCAGATAGTGGCTGATTGATTCAGAGAACTCCATTGAAGGGAAAAAAATTCGTTGCAGATTTGTTGAGCAGTGGCATTCTTTTCCTTGGCACGAGTTGGTAGTTTGAAGAGCTTCTTGAGATGGGCGCATTCCTCTTCGTTGGAGAGGGGCCGAGCCTCTTCCTATGCGTGGAGATCACTGCTGGTGTAATCTTGGGCATGTCCTTGGCTGGCTATCGTTTTGTCTTGCTGGCCGTATTCCATTTCCTCTAGCGCTGGGCGTATTCCCTCTTATTGCTGCGTGGAGGTAAAGGAAAGCGTGGAGGCAGGTTCGACCCTTGCTGGGAAAGACTCACACCACAGGGCGAGTATTAAAGTGTTGAGAGGTGATTGCTAGAGCGACCCCATCAGCGTGCTGGGAAAATCGTGCAGAGGCCGTCCCAATCCCATCAGATCGTGTGGAAGACTTGATTTCCTTCCATTGTTGCCTGTATGAAAAAGATTCCAGTTTAGGCCTGCATCATCTTATCCATCGTTGGGAGGTATTTCATGCTATTTGGACTGTCATAAACTTAGCATTAATATTTAAATAAAATCTGTATGCATTTGGGTTAATTTGCTCATTCGAATGCGTTGAAGTTTGATTATTTGGTTCATAAAAATGTGACTTCCTTCTTCATTACTTTATGGGTTTATCTAAATATCAAAACAATACATTGTGCTCTTCAATGGGGAGGTATAAGGAGTTAAAACCCATTAACAAATCAGCCAGCAAACAAGAAACAATACCACTGTCCATTTGAATTCACCTACAGTAGTCAATTACAACAGTATGCAAAGTGTTTGATGAAAGTCCAACACCAAATTCAAAGGGTTTTTCTCAATTTTTCCAACGTAGAATATTTCACTAACAGTTTGAAAAGAGTAGATGACCATTGTCTTTGATTGTTGGTTGGGTTCGTTGTAGCGGTCTGAGAGCTAGACATGATTCTTAAAGGAAGGCTCTTCTCGAAAAGTGATTTGACAACAGGAGAGTTCTTGGGAGGCTTCCTTCTGAAAGACAAAGGAGGATTATTGAACCTCTTTTTAGTTTGTGGAGTCGTCAAATAGTTTACTTGAAATTATCAAAGAAAAGGGAAAACACCCTAGTGGAGTCGTCAGGTAAGCTTGTAAGATAAGGCTCTTGAGGCAAGGCTTACCGAAAAGATTTGTCGTTTTGAGGAGAATTGACTCAGTGTTCCCCAGCAACGGCGACAAAATGTTACCGCACAGTTTGTAGGGAGGATAAAAGCTTGAAGTTTGTAGGTCAAACTGGTGTAACAGGAACCTATCCCACCCAATGTCACCACGATGGGGAGGTTCGTTCTCTTTAGGGAGGTTAGGCCCAGGGGAGACGTCCCCAGTAACCTGGAGTTTTGAAGAGGCAAAAGAATAGTAGGTCAAAGACAAGTTTTCCCCCTTCACAAGTTACCACCAAAAGATAGTCCCGGTTAAACAACCAATAAAGATGAATAATAACCAAGTAGAGTCCCTACCCGAGAGCAAAACAACAACAAACTGATATATGCAGGTCTTGGTTAGCACTTCATGTATGTTAATGACTATCTAATATTAAATAAGCAATTATGGCAATAAATATTGACGAAGTCAATGTTTATCAATATAGCAATGAAAATAATATCACTTCCTCAATAAATACTAAAATGACATGGCATTCAATGCAAAAAATCAACACACCATCTAATAAATGCCTTTAACTACCATTCAATTGCTTATAAAATGAAACGTTATTGCATCAAGATGAAATAACCAAGGGTGACGTCAACATTCTAGGGTTAGCAGGTTAGGGTTAGTGTAGTTAGGGTTTCAGTTTTGAAAGAAGTTTGAGAGTTTTTGGATCAAATCACTTCAACGCTAGAGGATTAGATCAATGCCTTAGGGTTTAATGGAGTCAACAAGAAGGACGCAAGAGTTGAAGGAGGATGACTAAAGACTAGAGGGAAGGGTTCTGAAGTGCTGCAATAGCAGGGCTTCAGAGACAAAACCCTAGGGGAGAGAGGTTCACTCCGGTGTTGCTAAAGAAAGGCCTCATGCTCTCTCCTCCTTCTTTAGATCAAATTGGCAAAACAGCTAGCTGCAGATAAAGAAAAGACAACCAAAACATGAGGGCTTGAAGAGGCAAGGTGTAGCTACAGCAAGGCCTTTTCAGCAAACCCTAGAATGGTACGGCCCTGGTGTAGAAGAACTAGGCCAAGGACGTCTCACTCTCTTTGGCTTCTGGATAGTACGGCTAGCTCAGGGAGAAGAGGAAATGAGAGTGTAGCTATGGCTAGGCTCTCTCTTCCTTCTTCAATCGCTGAAAATTTCTCTATCAGGGGACATGAGACAAGGACCAATTAAATGTGCTTGTCGCCTAGGGTTTTGATTCAGCAAATTTATAAGTAATATGCAATAAATTTAGACTACAACCATTCAATAAGAAGTTTTGCAGAGAAAACACTTACAATTCATGAAGAAATAACCATGCAAACCCTAGTTGTAACACCTTCCTTCAAGAGAAACACCATAAATGCCAAAAAACGTCTTCCTTCAACAAGTGCGCCTCTCTTAAATCAGCCAAAAACCCCAATAGGGCGCTAAAATCAGACCTCACTAATGAGTGAGTCATGAATCATGATAAAATGAGGCTAAAACTCCTCAATATATAGTGTATCAATGACCTAACTTACTTTTTTAGGTCATAAAAAGGGCGACAAGGCCATAATACCAAAATCACACTGTTTCTACATTAAATGTTCTCTTGAAAACCTATATGAGCAAAAGGTGAGACATCACCCCTTCTAAGGGAGACGTTAGCCCCTTTTAGGGAAAATGCCGCAATAAAGAGCAAAAGGTTAGCCCTCTTTGTGCCTCTCCATCATGCTACACGTGCCAACTGCCCTGTCAAACTGTCACACACTCAAGGTGACGTCATGAGCTCATAGGTGACGTTCTGGGCCAACCAGGGAAAACGTTTCATTGGAAGTGAGTCACCCCCCTAGGCCGGGCTCTGCCAAAGTTCCTCTGATGAAACATCCTCTTCTTATCCGGTGCAAAACCATGATCAACCACCGTCCTGTCTTTGCCCCCTGATGGGGTCTCAACATCCATGTGGTGGGCTCTTTAGCCCCATGGAGGTCCGAACTGATCATCTCCCCATGTGTACTGGTCCAAATGGTACCTGTCCGTCGGGCATGGTCCTACACATCAAAAGCTACGCCCTCCATGGGCTCATTAGTCACTGGGATCACAACAATGTTAATCACATTTCATCATCAATATTATTAAACATATGCATAAAAACCCTAATACATCAGTCAATAGCTCAAAGACATTACAGAAACCTGCAATACAAGATCAGAGAAAAAGACAAGACGTCCTATTGAGCTAGCATCCACAAGAAAAGGAAAGTTTCCAGGAAGATTTCATCCAAGCCATGTAAGTGAGGTGATGTGGCTAGGGGATGTCCTGACATGTGGGTGCAGTGAAGGCCCAGGATGCATAATGTTATCTGTGGATTCCTTTGTAGAAGACGAGTTGTACCTGTCATGGATGCATTTTTTCCAAGCCCATTCTTGCCTTTCTTCTTTTCTTTGTTTTTTCTTCTTCTTTTTCTTTTTATTCAAGGGCTAACTAGAGGACACTGCCTTGGCATGGTGACTAGAGCTGACAATGTTACCCACAAGCACTTTCACAGAGATGAGAAGGTTGGCTCATGATGAGACCCCCTTTCCCTTAGCCATGCAACCAAAGGTCATTGCCCTGGCGTGGTAACCAGATGGTGGCAATGTCATACTGTTAGGTACCCATGAACCTAATAGGCTGGCTCGTGATGAGACCCCCTATCCTCTTGACTAGGTCTTGTTTGTTATTTTTCAGGTCCCTCTTCTTTCTTGCTGAGAGGCCTTTTATTGGCTTCTTGGGGATCCCTGGGCGAAGCATCTCGAGGTTTTATTTCTAGGCTTTTATCTTTTACCAGCTGCTTTTACCTTCTGGGCCTTTATCCCCTTCTTCCCACGAGATAAGGTGCAATCCTACAAACAATTCAACCCAATGCCCGAACAAGGGGAATGGGATAAATGAGCTGGAGACAAGATGAAACGGTGGTGCTATGATGGGAGCGGACGATGGATTTTCAGAAATCCCCCCTGTGGCAAACCAAGACCTATGGGCACAGGCTTGCTAGGGCACCCTGTCAATCTCCCCAAGCATGGTCAAGTGGGCTAATGTAAGATCCAAGCAGTTGTTAGAGATAAAAGGAATCAGATGCATATATTTAAAGGTTTCAATGATCAAAAGTGACACATACCATGATACCTGGACCAATTACCTCATGGAGCAAGAACCTCTTCTGATATAGGACCAAGCCGATGGTGATGGATGTTGCTTCTGTTGACAAGACAAAGATGATGGAAGAATAAAAGGATGGGCCCTCCAGGGCCATGCTCAGGTCAATCCTACTCTCAGTACTCCATGTCTAGGATCTGTGGGCCTTGAGACATGATCTCCTAGTTATCCCTAAAAATTGGGGATAACAGTCCCAATGTAGCTTGCGGAAAAGTATTAGTCCTCCTCATCAATGCCTTCAGTCTGTTGATCTCAGACTCTATATGTGCATCATATTTATCCATCCTCTCCAAAGCCTCTTGGAGTTTCTCGAATCGTTGAGTTACATTGTCTCTCTTGAGCTTCCAAGCTTCATCACCTACACTTTCCATTTCCTTGCTCGACCTTTGTCCTATTCAATAGTTTCACGCAACTCCTCCACACTATCCCAAGTCTGCATTGAGTTCTGCGATCATCTACACACCAAAGTGCTCAATTCACCCTCATGAACCTTGTCCTTGGTTTGCGTATGTGCATATGGCTGGGCTCAAACCACCTATGACGAAACAACCCACCTTGTTGAATTTTTCACCAAGGTCTACGCCAAACTATCTTTGCGTTCCACTTCGTGTTCGGGTCTACGATAAGTTCTATGACAGTCCTGCATTCGTCCACCTTTCCCAAGTGCACAGTTCACCCATGAAACTATGCTCTTGGTCTGCTCAAGGGTGTGCCCAGGTTTGTACACAAGTCATGGCTTCGTCCGCAACTCTTCCTTTCACTTCCTTCACAAACCACCAAGTCTGCACTCAGGTTGCCTCTGCAATGGGTTAGTCCCCCGAACCCTTCACCAAACTTTTGCCCAAAATGCCTTTCCAACAAGTGTGTCGCTCCTCCACCACTGTTCCGACTGTAGTAGTGGTGAAGAGCTAAATATGCTCCAATACCACCTATCACGACCCCATAGGATGCCCAAATAGATCTTGTGATCGTTCACCTCCTGAGAGCGTGTGGCACCACAACAGTTCTTACTTGGTTGCTTGGCACACCAAGAATACTTTGTTTGGACTACGCCTCTTCACCTAGAGCATACCCATACTCTGTTCTAGGCTATTGGTGAGTTACACTCCTACTTTAGTGCAACTCTTTCTTACTTAGACAATTGTTAACACAATTTAACACTTGGTCCTTATTTAAGCATGCATCCATGAATATGAAAATCTAAGAGAATAACTGCGGAATGAAAATGAAGACAAGCAAATAAATAGTGTTGGCGACACAAACCGTGCCTAACACCCGACTAAGTCTTTTTTATTGCAAAACAGTTACAACATGAGCTCTACTGGCTCGGTTTATAACATGGTAGAGTCAAATGACTTGCATCACCTCACCAAGGCACCCAAGAACAGATTCGTCCCACAAAGACTCTCTATCACAACCATCTCCGCAACCACCTGCAGTGCACCTCAAATGTGCCCACAACCGTAGAATTGTTGTCCCTTCATTTCCACAGAACTTCACCAAGCTAACACAGATTTTGGTTCTACCTCACACATGCCTCCACAGACCTGTGTTTTCGGACTTCCCCAAAACTTCCCAAAATGTCCAACTCTTGGCTACTTGTCTTCCATCTTGGCAACTCTTCCTCGGTTCATTATCGCAGATTTGCCTCATACTTGCTCTCCAAATCTCTTGCCAAAAATTATTTATGCCTTCTTTGGTTGTGCACTCTTGATTTTATATGGACTCATAGATTCACTTGTGTGAAACGTCATGTCTCTTGGTGTGTTGTGCCCCTCTGTGAACCGACACTCAACCAACTGTTCGTTCCCCTCCATGAACCCGGTGTACCCATCCAAAGCTTGTGCACCCATCAATCGTTTGTCTCTTGGATCGGTGCGCCCCATCCTTGGGCGTGCATCCCTTGCCTTATGCACTCTTCATTTCGATCGTCGTGACACCTCATGGGTGTGCCGATCTGTTTGTCCAACCTTTTCAACGCACCCATGTTGTCAAGAGAATACGGGTCCACTCCTTGGGAATTCTCCCAACTTTCCCCGCCCTTTCCCAAGCACAACCCAAGTCTTCGTCAATCGTTCTAAGACAAGTAAGGTGTGTGGTGTCGCACGTTACCATTGTGCGCCCAAGGTGCTCTTGCCCACACCCAAATATCTTCATTCGCTCAACCGATCACTTCTTCCTTGTGCTCTTCGTCGATTCCGTCGCCGAATCTTCCCAAGGAGCGTGCACGCTTGGTGGGTGTCGTGGGAGACCTTACAAATAGGGTAATAAAAAGTTATGAAATTTAGTTTTATTTTCATTACTTTTCATTACTCTATCCTCTATCAATCTTACATTTATTTTTCTTTAAATTACCCTTCCTTCAATGCGTTACTGTTTAATTCTCTATGAATTTCTTTAATATTTTATCCCAATAGTTAACCTTAATAATTTAATATTTTATCCCAATGGCTATATTTTTTTCCTCCTATAAATTCGAACCTTAACACTCTTCTTCAATGTATTAGCTTCATTTGTCCCTAATGATAGGTGGAGTGTCCACTCAAAAAGTTAAATGTTTCAAAACTTCATGCATAATATTTATCCAAAAAACTTTCTAACAATATAATATTTGTTTTTATTTTATATTAACTAATTATATAACATATCTCATACAAACTCCCATATAAATCAAACAACTATGTTCCCCATAAATGAAAAGCAGAAACCGGATAAAGTACAATAAATGGCAAATCCTAAATTTAACATAATTATACATAAAGAGAAAGAGAGATAGTCAAGACTCCCAAACATACACTGAGATCAAGTGAGTTTATGATGTCCACATTCATATTCTATTGAGATTTGGACCAAAGCCAAAGTAAATTTTGGCTATCAATTTTGGTTTTTAAACTGTAAACATATATTTGACATCGAATGAGTTTATAATGTTCAAATTGGAAATATGCTCTAATGTATTGCCCAACAAAGGAAATGCTAGATTTCGAATGTTGTCTCAACTTGAATTGCTCTAAAAGCCACTCTGTAGGCATTGGATGGTATTAATTTTTTGGGTGCGAAAAGTATTTTAGTGGTTAATACATTTTTATAGTGTATAATACCAAGGAAACATGATCAACCAATCATGGTTTTGGTTGTGGCAGGTTTGATATCAACCAAATATATGTACCGAGCAGTACAAATCAATCTGAAAGTAAATGCCAATAAAAATACAAAACTGAACCAAAATATTCGACATATATGCAATGGAAAATACAAAACTGAACCAAAATATTCGACATATATGCAATGGAACATTAAGTAAATGCCAATAAAAGTGCAAAATATCCAAAATATCCGACATATATGCAATGGAACATTAAATTGTTGGAACCGTTGCAAACAAAGTCTACAGAAAACAAAGTTAACAGAAACAAAACAGAAAATAAACTTAACTGAGACCAAACAGAATTGCTGATCATAGCAAACACTTTGGACAAACCAATAAATATTGTGCGTCATTTGTAACCACACTGAAGTTTCTGCAGTATGGAAACTTTCTAACATCTTCCACAGGGAGCGTTATTATTTCAGCCAAACTAACAGTTCTTACAAACAGCTATGAAAAAACAATGTTTTGGGGGAGAAAAAAAATCCAGTGAGTTGCAGTTTCATCCAGCAAAATCTTAACATAGATAATGCAGTTTCAACAAACTAGTCTACAGCTGCTCTTTCAAGAAACAAATAATCTGAAATTACAAAACTAACTTGAATGCACGTTCAAAAGTTTTCTATCCGACAAAAGCTTGAAAGTCATAAAAATCCAAGCTCACAAATATTTATGTGAATACAAAATTTCCATGTTTAACCATATAATCATTGTGTAGCGAAAATGAAGCCTCCTACCAAGTAAGAGAGAGAATCTGCAAGTTCACTTCCAGATTATAAAGAATTTGGCATCTTGTACCTAGTGATGCATTAGGTCATGGACGCTCGATACTATCAAAGTCCAACAGTTCGTTGAAGATAGAATACATGTAGAGGCAGGCGGATGAACATACATATGTTCATATGTACACACATTAAATCTTCTCTATTGAAAAGTTTGAATTGGAAGTAATAAAACTTTATTCTGCAATTTAATAGAGTACAAGGTATTTTTGTCATAAAAGTTACCTTTATCTTATGAGAACCGTATTATGGCAGACTTTAAACAATAGAGAAAAGCAACATCAGCTCCACAAGTTCACAGCCAGGCTTAAACACTCAAGTTTTAATAATACCATCTAATGGATAAGAGGAAAAGAAAATGGGATATGGCTATATAAAGTTTGTTGGTGAACCAATTCTAACTTTAGAGTTTTGGTCTTGATTATAGAGAGGAATGTATTGATTATAGAGAGGAATGTAGGCAGCATCAAAACAAATCTATTTTTAGAAAACAGAGTGAGTGATGGGAACAGTTTCTCTAAGAAATGCTGAAAACAAAAGAGGTTTATCAAGAAACACCTTACTTACCAAGACACCAGAAATGTCTCCCAAAAATATGTAGCCTAAACATTATTATTTTTGAACTTTTTCAGGCTACGTTTTTCCAACCAGTTTTGTCTAAAATCCAGTCAGCAATTTAGAAGAATTGCTGAAATTGCAGATAGAAATTTAGAAGAATTGCTGAAATATGTTAAAATAGAAGATCCATGTGTAAGATGTGTAAGAGGTGAGGTTGGGCAGATTGAATGTGAGCGGAAAGCCTAGTGATGCACAAACTAAGGTGCAAGATGGAGATATCCATCTTCCCGGTGCAATTCAAAAACCCTATCAGACGTGACTTTCTTTTTAAGGAAGTCAAAATTGCCGTTGAGAACGGACCTGGGCACCCCTAGAAATATTCCTCTCTGTTACAAACCACCATCTATCAACCAAAGCTTGATCAACAACATTCCCAAGAACATAGCCGAGGATACCATTGGGGGTTGGTGGTGTTAATTATATCTGTAACCTCCATAGTATGTGACTGTATACTGCCAGCTGTCCTGGCCAGCTATACGATTGTTTCTTGATTTTCTTGATTTGCTGAAGCTTATTTAGCTCAGCTCTTTTCCCTTAATGAATTGCGCTCTGCTCATTCTTGTTTCCAATTTCGTCTTCTCTGTGTTATCTTTTTTGCTTCTCATTTCGTCATGGTATTAGAGCTTAGGATGTAAGTCTCTTCACAGTGCTTGGAGAGCAGCCCGATCATAAGAAGAAGAAAGCAGAGCTTACATCTTCTCGCAGACAAGAGCACGGGACACAAGATTCTTCACAGAGCTTGGAGAGTAGTCCGAAGTACGCTCAAAAGATCACAAAGTACGCTCAAAAGATATTTTTGACTTAAGAAAGGAAAAGGGATTAAAGGTAAAAGATAACTCAATAGAAGAATAGAAGATTAACCCTGGGAGTTAACTTAACTCAACAGAGGATTAGAAGAAAAAGGTATAAGTAAGAGGCTGGGGCACACCTATTATTCATTCTGGTTTTGGATTAGCATTTGCTATTGCTCTTGAGCATTCAGTTTGGGGGTTTTGCTGTACAAACCCTTGTGAGCAACTCAGTGGTGAAATATCCACTCACCTTGTTCCACATCTTGGTCTCGAGGATGAAAGACTCCTCCACACCATTCTAGTCTCAGTTTATCTCCATCCAGTGCTTCGGAAGGTAGCAGGTCGTACTGTTCTTGTGATTCCCGCAAGGGCGCACCATCATCTAGAGGGAGGTTTGATCCAGCTTATCTAGAGGGCCTGGGGCCATTCCGACACCTGGTTTTTGTTTGCAGGGGCATGTTCATCAGTTTGAGGACTTTTCTGGAGGCTTATCATCCTCATATCATTATCTACAGATTGGGACATCTTGGATCCATAGGGGGTGTCCTGTGATTCAGAAAAACTCAGATCTAGAGAGATCTGCTTGTGATCTGGTCCTGAAATTTCTTCCACGGAATTTTCTTAGCCCGATCTACATTCTGGGAGAGTTTCAAGTCATTTGGAGTTGTTTCCCTACAGGGACGAGTGCATTGGGGTTTCATCTTTTCAGGAGGGTGCAACTCCCTTAGGAGGTTCATCAGTTGAAGGGGTTACACTTGGACGTTGGGCCTGAAACTTTTGGAGGAAGTCCCCACTGCCCTGATCTATCAGTGGGATGAGTTGGAGCTCATTTGGAGCATCTTGCCATCAGGGCCGAATTCTTGAGGGTTTCAGTCTCCACTTGGAGTGTGGCACTCTTCAGCTAGAGGGTTTGACATCCAGATCTGCTTGGTATTGGTCTTCATTACTTATTCAGCCTTTGGAGGCTTCTTTTGTATCGGCAAAGCATTTTGTAGCAGCTCATATCTAATGATTGTACGACCATCTGATGTTTATGCCAGATCGGCCATCTATTGTATTGATTCTGCATAATAAAAAGGTCAGATCTTGTTTGTGCTTCTATATCTTGATTATGTTATGATCTTCATGTGTTGGATGAATCTTCTATGCACTTAATAACTCAATAAACACTTGCACAACAATAAATCAGTAGTAGTTAGTGATACCAAGCGAAAAAATTGGCTTGGGATCATTACAGTTGTATCAGAGCATTGATCCTCCAAGCCCGTGGAGAGATTGACGCATACAGAGGTACAGTGGAATTGTTATGGGTCGGAGGAAGAAAAACAACAGTGAAACAGAGACAGAAATGGAAGGGTCAGGGGATGACCATGAGCCTCGGGGCGTGGCTCTATTAGTAGCCAAATTTGGTAAGTTCCAGCAAAACATGAACATCACAGAAAGCACATTGGTCCAACAGTTGGATGAGTATCAGGAAACCAACAGAAGGGGACAGGCCAAAATCTCTGAAACCTTGAAGAAAGTTGATGAGAATCTACAGAAAATGAACGAGAACCAAACCAGGATAATTGACCTTCTGATGCAAGTAACCCATCGAGGCAAGGATCCTGATACGTATGGGAATAAGGAGGCTGGGGGTTCTGGTGGAACCCATGAGGAAGTCAGATATAACCCGGAGAAATCAACGGGATCTGAAGGAAGTCTGGGAGGTGGCACATTCCATGGGAAGATGGGTAGCAGGGCCAATCATAGGCCATACATGCCAGTGTTCACAGATGAACAGCTAGGCCGACACTCAGGTAGCAAAGTTAACCCTAGACCATACATGCCCACATTCACAGATGAGCAAGGGCAATAGGAACAAGTTGAAGACTTTGTGGAACAATTAGTCAGGAGTACCAGGGAATACTACAGCTTGGATATGAAAGTGAAAAGACAGATGTCCCTAGGCCAGTATTGTCAACTCAGGTTCAGAAACCAGCCTAGGATGAACCATAGGGGCAGCTTTGAGTTTGAGCAAAGGGAAGGGAAGATAGAGATTCCATACTTTGATGGTACAGCTAAGATGACATCACAAGCGTGGGTGCAGAAGCTGGATACTTACCTGCAGCTTAACCCCATGAGAGAGATGGAGGCCATCAAGTTTGCCACTATGTACTTGGATGGCAAGGCACACGACTGGTGGTATCATGGGCTCACCACACTCGGCCACAACCAGATTGTATCCTATATAGAATTCACTCAGAGGCTCATTGACAGATTTGATCAAGGAGATCCTAAGCTACATTTCCGGGAGCTCACCCAACTCAAACAAACAGGGACGGTTGAAGCATACATTGATGAATTCCAGAGGTTGGCAGTGATGGTGCAAGATATGTCTCCAACCAGACTCATGATGCTTTTCACAGAAGGGTTGATGGAACCCTTGAAGGGTTGGGTAAAGGCCTTCAAGCCTACTAACCTACAGGAGGCCATTTGGAAGACGAGGGACTTGGGTTTAGCTGCTAAACCAAAATTCATACCCAAACCTCCTCTTAACAATGGTGGAAGAGATCAAAAGCCTCCAATAAACTAGGGAGGACGTGACCCTAAGGGTTATGACAGGGGCCGTGGAAAAATAGATGATAACACCAGTAGAGAACTAAGAAGGAAGCAACTCTGATTCACATGCAAGGAAATATGGAATCCTTCCCACAAGTGCATGGGACGTGGACAGGTACATTACATTGAGGTCACCTCAGATGACGAAGAAGAAGATGAAATTGGACAGATACAGAACATGGAGGCAGAAACCACTGAGGCAACAAAAGAAGAACAAATTA
>ML832690.1:104552-131840 GCA_009831015.1 Picea engelmannii
GTCAGATCTTTGCTTGTGCTTCTACATCTTGAATATATTGTGATCTCCATGTGTTGATGAATCTTGTATGCACTTAATAACTCAATAAATTAGTAGTAGTTAGTGATTCCAAGAAAGAATTTGGCTTGGGATCATTACAATATATATATATATATATATATATATTGTGTTGCTATTGTCTTGTTCTGGGAAGCTATTTTCAACAGGGCATACACTTCTTTTATTGGCTGATTAGCCGGACTATCTGACACTGGTGGTAACCTGTGAGGAGGGAACTCTTAAAACTTGACATTGTATCTTCTGCCTCTTCAAACCCCAGGTTACCGGGGACGTCTCCCCTGGGCTAACCTCCCTAAACATAAAGAACCTCCCCATCGAGGTGACATTGGTTGGGGAAGGTTCTTGTTGCGCCAGTTTGTCCTCTATCCTTTAGTCTGTGACCTAAACTACAAACTGTGCGATAACAAGACACAATTGTCTTGGGTATACCATGTAGTCAAGCAATTTCTCTCATATAAATATCAACAATGTTGGTTTCCTTGTGAGTGAGCTTTACTGGAATAAAATGGGCAACTTTAGTAAGATTATCCACCACTACCATGATAGAATCATGTTCTTGTTTTTAATGGGCAGTTTGGTGATGGAATTCATTGTTATAACCCTAGTAGAAAAAATTGCCGAGTAATCAGAAAAAATCGACAAAATCGCGATTTTTTCAGCAGGCCGATTTTTTCAAAAACTCGGGAAAAACTCGGAAAAACTCGCCAAAGTCGCCCAGGCTGTGGGATAAAAAGCCCAATTCGGTTTTTTTTTTATCATTGTGTTTTTTTTGTGTGTGGAGCAGCAAGGGAAGAAGTTTGTGGAGGCCATCAAACATTTTTGTGTGCAAAGGTAGGGTAGTGGATTCTAGAAAGAGCCAGAAGTGGATGCCATTTCTTTGGACAATATTGATATATTGTCTAAGTGGAGGGTGGAGATTGAGGTGCCTCTCTTGGATGAGGCACCTGCATGGTTAGAGGAAGGGGACCAGGAGAAACAACACCAGTAGGAGAATGAGGAGGAGGAGGAGGAGGAGGAGGAGATTCATCCATACACCATGGAGGATGATGAGCTAGTTGAAAGTGGAACACCACTTTCTACACATACTAGAGTAGCTAGTCCTCCATCCAGCATTGATGTCTGACCAGGACCTTCTGCCTCTAGTTCACGGCCTGGAAAACAACCCCTGATTTTTTTCCCGTAAAAGGGGGAGAGGGCATTGATAATTTGATATCATATAGCTAGTTGCTAGTTTTGGGACATACACATTTATATATGTGATCATTGATGTCATTTTGTATTGGTTTTAGACTTTCAATAATGACTTTGATGTATCGATTTTTGTTTGGCATCCACTATATAATATATATCAGTTCTTTCTCCATATTTATGTGCCTATCTGTTTATATGATGTTGTTGTTGCTTTCTATATTGAAAAATGTTTAAAATTTTGAAAAAAAATTAATAAATTATGTATTTTTTAATGTTTGTCGAGGTTTTCCGTTTTTTTCTGAGGCAATGTTTTCAAGACCCTTGCCGAGTTTTTGTTGATGCCGAGTTTTTCCACTAGGGAACTTATAACTTCCAATTTCCACTCAGGAATGGGTAATGTCTATAGCAAACCAGCTGGGTGTCTATGCTCAACCTTGACCTTTTGACACTCCAAACATTTGACAATAAAATCATCAACTTCTTTCTTCATGCCTGGCCAATAATATTGGCTCTTGACAGTTTCAATAGTTTTATAATAACCTGGGTGCCCAACATAAGGTACATTATGCATTTCTCTCAATATCATATTTTTCAATTCCTGATAATTTGGTACATAAATTCTACCCTTGTACATGAGAATTTCATCATTTTCTAGCTTATAGTCTTCAATTTTCTGTTGCAAAATACCTTGCTATAATTTTGTTATTATTTCCATGTATTGCAAATCTGATTTTGCTGCCTCTAAGATTCTGTATTTAAAATATTATTGGTACATTCTAATGGATGTAGCATGCAACTCATGCACCCTTATGCTAAGTGTATCAATCACCTTGTTCTCTTTCCCTTTGATATGCTTTATATCAAAGTCATATTCACTGAAAAATTCTAACCACCTATTTTTCCTGGAATTTAGATTTGGCTGTCCAAATTTCAGACCACTAAGGTCTGTCCTCAACTCGAACCTTTTTCCCATGAGGTAATTCCTCCACATCTTCAAGGCATGCACTATGGCTGCCAAATCCAAATCATGAGTAGCATAGTGCCTTTCATGCTCCTTTAACTTCCTTGATTCATAGCATACCACATACCCATTTTGACGGAGGACTCCACCAAGCCCTTCTTTACATGCATCAGTGCATACAATGAGGTCTTCATTTGGATCAACAATCCTTAGTATTGGAGCACTTGTTAATAAATGCTTCAAGTGTTGGAAATTCTTTTCACAATCCAATGCCCACTGAAACTTCACACCCTTCTTTTGCAAGGAAGTGATTGGGTGTGCAATATTTGAGAATACTTTAATAAATCTCCTATAGTAGCATGCAAGGCCCATGAATGATCTGACCTATGTCACATTCTTTGTCTCTGACCATCCTCTAATGGCCTTTATCTTCTTAAGATTCATTGTTATCCCTTCCTCTGAAATAATATGTCCCAAATAATGAATTTGCTTCTGATAAAATTAACATTTGCTCAATTTGGCATACAACTGATGCTCCCTTAATACTTCTAATACCATCCTCAAGTGTTGTTCATGCTCTTCCTCCGACTTAAAATATATAAGAATGTCATCTAAAAATATAATGACAAACTTATCTAACTATTCTTTGAAAATACCATTTGTTAAACACATGAAGACAACTAGTGCATTTGATAACCCAAATGGCACCACTGTGAACTCATAATGACCATACCTTGTTCTGAAAGCAGTCTCATTGATGTCTTCTTATTTAATTCTTAATTGATGATAACCTGACCTGAGATCAATCTTGGAGAATATTTTTGCATCTTTCAATTGATCAAAGAGGTCATTGATCCTTGGCAAAGGATACTTATTCTTCACAGTTACCTTGTTCAACTGCCTGAAGTTAATGCAAAGTCTCAATGTTCCATCCTTTTTCTTCACAAATAATACTGGGGCACCCCAAGGTGACACACTTGGGCGTATATATCCCTTATTCAGAAGCTCTTCAAGTTGCATTTGCAATTCCCTTAGTTATGGTGTACTCATCCTGTAAGGGGTCTTGGATACTGGGGTTGCTCCATGCATCAGATTGATGGAGAAATCAATGTCTCTTTTAGGGGGTAATCTTGGTATTTCTTTAAATACATCATCAAACTCTTTTAGGACTGCATAATCTTCAATATTTTGCACCTTATCTTTAGGTGTCTCTTCCATATGTGTTGCAAATATTTGACACCCTTTTCTGTAACTTTTCTTCAACTGCAATGCTGAAATTTCTCTGACGGTTACTGCCCTGGGAATTCTCTATATTGTCCTTAGGTTCCCTTCCTCATCCAAGCAAGTAAATTCCTTATTATAACAGTCTAGGATAACATGGTGTTGGTCCAACCAATCCATACCAATAAAGGTATGATGTTTAAATATGCCCTGTTTCTCAATCCATTCATGTCCATAGGACATGCCTTAACCATCTCATTAATTTTTCTTTTAGCTTCGTTAGCCAGCTGCACCAACCAAGATTTTCCAAGCTTGCTTCTTGGCAAATGCAATATTACCAACATCTTAGGATCTATATAACTATGACTAGCTCCTGAATCAATTAAAATAACAATGGTTTCATTGTTGATCTTACCTTCCACTTCAATCATATGTGACTGAAACTCAGCTTGCTTGTTGTCCAGGGTTGCATAGATCCTAGGTATGTTTCTGTCCATGTCCTCCACTGTATCAACTTGCTACACATTGTCAACAGTCCTCACTTTTTCACCTCTGTGAGGACAATCTCTATACATATGATCTCCCCCACAACCCCAACATTGAATAGGTGGTTGCCTTGGTCTTTGTCCCACTGTCTTGGTCATTCTAGGTTCTCTAGAAGTTGGTTGTCTCTGAGGATTATTTCTGAAGAATGGTGGCTTAGTCCCCTTCTTCCTCTGTTCCATCTTGTTTTTCTTCTTGTCTTCCCAAGATTTTTGGAAAGTTGGCCTTCCTTTATGTTGATCATAAAGGCATTTAGCTTGCCTTATGATCTCCTCCAATGTTTTGGGATCATCATATTGTATCTTGTCACTGATAAATGATGGCAGCACACTCAAATACCTCTGAATCTTAATTGGCTCATCCTTGATGAAAGAAACATACTTTATCAGCTCTAAAAACCTTCTTTCATATTCATCTATGGTCATACTCCCAAGCTTTATTTCAAATAACTCCTTCATTTTCTTGTTATAGTACTCTCTTAGTCAAGTATTCCTTTTGAAAATACCTCTTGAATTCCCTCCAAGTAACATTTTTCTCATTAATGTGTTGCACCTGTACAAATTGGTCCCACCACATGGATTCCTTTCCCTTGAGCCGATAGATGGTATTTTTCCCTTCTGCGCTGAAGAGTAATTATGTAATTGAAAATACTTCCTCATAGCAGCCATGTCTCTTCATCCTCATCCTTCTTGTGCTCACCATCAAATGTAGGAAGCTTGATTTTGTTCATTTCTCCCTGTAGCTCATCCACCCCAGACCTCCTCTTATGTTTCCTGACAGGGGATGGACTTGAACTACTGTGTGCTCTCCTAGTGGAATGCCTTGGGGAGTGATGGTGATGTCTGCCAACAATTCTTGTTCTTCTCCTCTCATCACGAGACCCGTGACTTCCTAATTTTCTTGAGTCATTCTCCTTATCCATCTTCTTTTATATTATGTCCAAGCTTTGCATTAACTTTATGTTGAAGCCCTCTTGTTGCTCCTTGGATTTCATAAGCCTCTCATTATCATCTTTATAACTTTGGAAATCCTTTTGAAAAATTTTAATGGTTCCTACCAAGTTCATGCTTTCTTCCTTTCCTTCTCCATGTCCATTTGAATTTGTACCTTCATTACCCATATTGACATACATCCCTCTGATATCATCTTCATGGTTGTAATCCCCCTGTGTATATTCCATGATTCTAAAATCTATGCTGACACTGTTCTAATCTAATTGATGTTAACTCTGTAAAATGTGCAACCAACAAAACTTGTTAGGCTAACTAATTTAACAATTCATGAAATTATGTACAATTCTGGTTAAATAATGCATCATAATTCTTTCTTCTGATTTCTTGTAAAATTGACTGCCCAAATCAATTTTCCTGGTGAGTATTTATATTATACTGTCCAATACCTTTCCAACGCCTTCTTCCATGCTCAATTCTGAGTCTTGAGCAGAATGTTATGGTTATTTGAAAATTGTCCATTAATTCTTCTGTTCACACTTCAACTTGGTGCAAATTTGTGTTGTAATTATGCATTTTTGCACCTGCTCTGTTGGATTTTAGTAATGATCCCAATTTGGTTTCTTCATATATATATTTTGGACAGTCTTTCCAAGTTTCACCTCTTTCTAGGTTCTGGGATGCTAGTTACAGCTTGCTAGAGTTCTAGGCAAATTCGTGTTTTTGGCCTTGAATGCTACATGTACCTTTTGTGCCATCTTAAACATTTTTAATATGCTCAGAATTCTAATTCAGCTCCATGAATGTGTTTTATGGTTCGATATATTTCCATAGATTTCTCCTATGCCTCAATCGAATTCTGGAGAAGAAAGTTATGACCCTTTGAAGTTAACTGGATCTTAAAATTTACCCTGCATTGTTTGTCCTATAACTTCCTCATAAAAGCTTCGTTTGACGAATGGTTTACACCATTATAAAACTCTCTCTGGGATCTTTCATTTGAGTTTCAAATACAAAGTGTACCTTGGTACACTCTTGTTACTTTGGTACAATCTATTCTCGTTGTTTTTGAGTAGCCGACAACGTTGTTTAGGGCCTCAAAAACGTGTTGCAAAAAGATGACCTTCATACAGTTTAAAATGTCGCAGAAATTCATTGGTTTTCTGTTGTTGTAGACCATCCAAACAACTTCAGGCGCACAAATTTGAAAATGTACACCCATATTTAGCATGCACAACAATGTCATAAGGTAGCGCATGCTTCGTGCACCTATAACCAGTGTGGATCACTTCTCTTTCGCGCCAATATCTGGTGCACACTACTTTTGTGCCATGCGCCAATATCTACCGTGCACAATTTTGGTTCATGCACTAATACCTACTGCGCGCAATTTTTGTGTCGCATGCTAATATTTAGTGTGCATTGCACTCTACGTGCCGCACCATGCCAAAGTTTAGTGTGCTCCCACCAGGCACTGTTACTCTATGCACACCATTTATTAAACCGTCGTGTGGCAAGAATATTCAGCATGCATGCACTACATACCAACATTGCACATGCACCGACAAAATTCCTTTGTGCTATGTCAATACTTAGTGCGCACACCAGACACGCCAATATTATGTGTGCGCACACTACGCACGCCAATATTACACATGCATCGCCCAATCTGCACCGCACAGTGCTAAATTTAGTGCACACATCTGTGCACTATTATTTTTCCACGCTTCATTAGCTTTACTCTGTGTAACACCAAATTTAAGTGTGCACACCCACGCACAATTATTTTTTGCACATTACCAACTCTACTCCACGCAACACCAAATTTAACTGTGCACACCCGCGCACCATTATTTTTCATGCATTACCAACTCTGCACTGTGCAGTGCCAAATTTAAGTGCGCACACCCGCGCACCATTATTTTTCACATGTTACCAACTCTGCACCGTGCAACGCCAAATTTAAGTGCGCACACACGTGCAACAATATTTTTTCGTGCATCCCAACTTGTACTCCACAACACCAAATTTTAGTGCGTACAACCACGCACCCTTATTTTCCACACATCACAACCTTTTCACTGCGCATCATGCATTTTTAGTGCGCACACCTACGCACCTTCATTTTTCTGTGCATCAATTCCTCATGAATTCCGCTGCATAAATTGGGGCTTTTGACAAACTTTTCTCAATTTTCACCATGGACATTCTGTAACTATGAAATTTATTCAATTTCACTCCAATAACACCAATTCAACCTTTGCAACAAAAAATCATTGTTGGTTGACATTCGTGAAACAAATTTTTACCAAACTGAATTCACGAATTGAGAATTTTAATCAACTAATATCGCTCCATCTGTCATGGCTTCCCTATAACTTCAAATTCAACCAATTCTAGGTCTAAATTTTCTAGAACAGATATTAAATTAAGAATATCTCACCACTTGGCCAAATTTCTCAAATTTCCCATGAATCTAACAACATAAATTGGGGATTTCTCCCAATTTCACGCAATTGCTTCTGATTTTTACCATGGACACACTATAACTTGAAATTTGGCCACTTTGAAATCAATTCTCTATGAAATTTCGCTTCAATTCAACTTGTTCGGCTCATCCAAGCTGAGTGTTTAAAACTGGAGCTTTGATACCATATTGTAGCATCCCCATCATCCAACTGGGCTATGCCACATAAAATTTTCGAACTGTATACAAAATTAAAACATATAGAAACTCTGCAAATGCACATATTCATACAAAATAATAATAAAAATACACATGCAACACACAAAGGAAAAACCCATAAAACTAAACGCATAAATACTAATACAACATGTAATTTAACACACAATTGACACTTATCTTGGTAAAAATATCACCAACTATGTGCAGACCTTCCACGTTCCTCCCAGCCTTAGACCACACTGCTCAAAACTCTTGGCAATGTGTCACCCATGATCTGGGACTAAACTCCACCCGGGTAAAGGAACTCCTAACCAGGCTGATGTATCTCAGACAACAGGAAAAAAAACTCCGTCACAGGTGCCAACTCAAACTAACAACCTACATTCTCTCATTCCCCACATGCCTGTCCCACCCCAGGAAGTGTGCCCCTTCTCTGCTCAACAGTCCCTTGACTACCCCACTTCCTTTTCGGGGCTTAAACAACAGGCCGGACAACAAGTCTCAGAACCCTGTAGCTGCAAATTAGCACCTTCGGGAAATCAATTCCCAACAATTATCTCACCTAGAGAGAATTGCTCACAGGCTTGACAAACCGCCTCTTCAATATCCCATGGGACTGAAAACCCGCTTCTTCAGTCCAACTCCTAAGCTAACCAGGTACACGTACGGGTACATGTATAGTGACAAGAAGGTACAGAGGATAGTTGAATGAGTGAGTGAACGATGATGGAATGATGGGAAATTGAACTAGGTCCAAACTATATGTATGCATGTTCCCAACTTGACACTTGTCATGTTGAGAACTACTTTGGCCCACTTCTCCCTATCCTTAGAAGTTAGGATAGAATAATTATCCATACTTTATACTTTAAGGAATATTAATATAATATTCCTTTTTTCTCTTAAGCTCCCTAGATTAGCCCCTTATCCTTAACTTTTAGCCCCCTTCCCTAACTAGTGGATTTTAGCCCCCCATACTCTTTTACATGGTTGGTCTGCTGCAGTGATGTGATTTTCATTAATATTTGTGTGTGATACATTTACATTCCAGGCATGCTGTCCTTTCTGCATCCCAGCTTACCAGCCTCAAAACACAACATATACACAAATGCTCTCTAGCCTCAAAATCGCGCACACTTAAGTTTGTTGCGTGTGATATCCTAGAATATGCACACTTCATCATTTTAGTGTGCAGTACATGTGTGCACTATACCATGGAAGGTGCAAAAACAATGATAGCAAACAATTCACCAGCTTATATACATATGTACATTTATATTTACATTTACAGTTGGGCTTCAACATAGGGGTATTATAGGATGGATCCACAAAGATCTTCAAGAATCATTGTAACTATTTTTGTAACAACCCGATTGGTCATGGTCGAGGTTTTGGATGAGATGGAAAGTTTGTTATGATTGCCACACTCCCTGGAAGATATGGGGGGATGCATGTGGATATGTAAGGGTTGGGTTTTATTTTACTAAGATGAGTCAAGTAGTATGAGAATGAGTAATTTGTAGATGAGTTAGAGCTCTAGTTCCATTTTTGTTTTGAGAGAGAGAAAGTAGATCTGAGCGCATGGTTCATTTATGTTCCGACTATTAATGCATCTTGAGTAGGATTTAAACTCTATGTATCAAAATGTAGTTGAATCCCTTTGAGATTAGTGAATAAATTCTGAAACATACTTATCTTTGCATCTGATGAGTTATGATTTGAATGTATGCATGTTTTATATTATTCTATGCAATAAGCTTGTGGTAGTTATGAATGACTGGATGACTAGTTCATGAAGGTTTCCTTTATGTTTTATTCCTTTAAACCTTACACAAGACCGATGGTCTCTGTAATTCCATGGTGTCTCGGGTGAGACCTTATTCAGTCCTTTAATATTGAATATGCCGACACCTATATGATTTTGTTGGTAAATCCTATTGAACCCTACGTTTGAAACCCCCCAGTCGAGCCAACAAACGGTTATGTTGCCACAACCTAAAGGTTTTGTACTACATCTTGAAGGAATAAAATGAGGTGGAAACCTTCTAGGAAGGAGATATAAGACTGGATATTTGAGAAGGAGGAGTTCACGCGACGAGAGACAAGGAAGCTGCAGATCAACCTTGAACATTGGAAACGAAGGTACATCCATACAAATTTACATGATTTTGTTTTTTGAGTTTCCTTGTTTATTGCATGAGTGGATAAAGAGGAAGACATAGATTAAATCTACATGGGGAGCCCAAGAATCACTAGTTTGGGACCAAAATACTGTCAATAGGATGATATATATGGATAATAATTAGGCCAGAGATATCATGTTCTGGTTTGAGCGTGTGAAAGAAGGGTATATTGTTGAGTTTTTTATTGAGTGCAACAAGTCTTTCAACAATGCTAAAAGAAAATTTGTAGAGGGCCCCAAAAAGAGATTATTGGAAGAAATCCCTCTATGGTTAAAGATGTTGTCTATGGGGAAGAAGCTAATGCACATAGAGCCTGGTATAATAACCGATTAAATCACCCCACGCCGAGGGGGAATGGTAAGAAGGGGGTAAAAGAGAAGATGAAAGAAAGAATGGATCTAGCAAAAAGGATCCAAAAGAAGATGAGGTTAGGTGAGAGGAGAATGGATCCAGAAGAGAAGAGGAGAAAAAGAGTTGAGAGATACGCAAGAATAGTCGAGCTAAGAAGGCAAGACTAGTAGAGGAGAGAAGAAAATAAATCAAGGGGTGAAGAACGAGTAGTTAAACCCAAGATGAAGAGAAAAGAAACCACACTAGAAGGGTGTGCGAGAGACAGTTATGTGCCATATAGAAGCGTAGAAGAAGAAAGGTCGTCAAAGAGATGCAGTACTAGGACTAAGGTATCAAGAGAAAATGCCACAAGTTGTAATATCGCAGATCTAGCTAGTCTAGCAAAAGCTGCTAATATGTCGTGTCTATTGTTTGATCTGATACATTGGGGGTTGTTGTTGTCCTTATACACACTTGCAAACGTGATCCAAGACCTTCTCACTTAGTGTGTCCTTGGAGGCACAATGCCTAGGTTCAAAGCCCACGTTGTCACTTTGGCTTGAACCTCTTCTGTCTAGGCTTACTCCTAGGGAGGCCAAAGGGAGTAGACTCTAGTTTCTAGATGATATTTATGTTAAGTTCTAGGAGTTGTTTTTAATTAGTTAAGGTTTAGGGGGAATCTAACCTATGATGCAAAAGAAGCAATGCAAGATGCAAGAGTTTCTGTGTCAAGAAAGCCTTTCCCTAGGTCAACTAAGACTAGTGCCTACAGTTGGGCAAGGGGTCAACTAAAGTTAAGGGTGTTTAATTACATGTGAGATTACAAAGGTTAGATACTTACAAATAAAGAATGATAGTTACACAATATTACAATAAGATACAATTTACAATAGGACAAGCTAACCATGTGTGTTTAAATGTGCAGGAATTTAGATACAATCAAGACGTGATCATCATCAACACATTAAGCCTAAGCATGCCCCAATAGCACTTACTCTATTGGACCACTCCTCAATGGCAACATCAACACTCAAAATTCACAAGAACACTTAGAAGATTTGAAAGCCTTAAACACAAGTGTTCCACAATATTTCTGACACTTAGTTGATTAACCACAAAGCATTACTTGTAGATGAGATTGGAAGATTATGCTTATAAGTTTTAAACCTTAAGATATGTCAATTTAAACCAAGGTTATTAAATACTTAGTGAGTTAAGGGTTTTTAAGATTTAAAAGATTTTAATTAGCCTAACTAAGTGTTTGACCAAAAACCTCCTCCCCCAATTACCAAATGGTTGTTGGATGCTCCAGAAGTTAGGCAACGAGGCCTACCCTAGCTTCACAAGTCAACCCTAATGAACCGAGTACTCTCGAAAAACACGCCGCACGCCATGAGACCTTCCCCGGCAAAGCACCTTTCGTTGCCTTCCTCAATCCCTGTTTTAGATGGCAAAGATGGTGGTTTTAGGTACCCTATTAAGTCTATTAAGCTTATATATCAATTGGTTAAGTTTTTAGGTGTATTAGAGAGTGTTTTAATGACTTTAAGTTGCCTTAAAAAGGTGATTTTATGTCAAAACCGAAACTTTATGCAGCTTATAAAGATGTGGTGTAAAACGTGAAAATGAAGCACATTAACACATGTAAAGAACATAAAGATAGAGCTGAAATAAAGCTTTAATGCATCACTATTAGTTAAGCCACAACATGAAAAGCTTGTAAAGAATGCTAGTGAACAAGGGCAAGAACAACTTGCCAAAGAAAAAGAGAGAAAACCAAGCTTATTACCACTTATATTATGATTATTAAAGCATTAAGAGAGCATCTATTAAGTGTGAAAGAGAAAGCTTGAAAATTTAGATGTGTTCCTACACTATCAACATATCCAACAACACATTAACTTAAGCGATGGAAAATGGCCTTAAGTATGAAATAGCATGAAAGAGAAAATCACTTAGTATACCATCAATGCATTAAACCGTTTAGTGTTGGATTAGAGCATGTGAAAGAAATAGAACTTGAGATAGCCTTAAGACATGAAAAATAGATTAAGCAAGTAGATTATGCCCCAAGGGCTTAAGCTAAGGACTAATGTGTGAAGAGATCTAGATCTAGAATATTTTTAACCATCAAAGCATGAAGAAATCATTAAAACATTATTAATCCTAGCCTTACGATTTTGGAGATGTCTCTCCCAAGGTGTAGGCAATTATTAAGATGAGAAAAGCTTCAAAGAGAAATAGAAAAGCAAGACAAACCACTCAATGGCACAAGGTGGAGGCAAGCCTACCTTTATAGTGCCAAAGAGGTTGGGAAAAGAGAGAAAGCAATAACAACTATCCAAAAAATACTTTCTAAACCCCACGTCCTAGCTTAGGAAAATAACTTTGAGATGAAAACTTGAAACAAGATCTAACCTTAATCTCACACGTGGGAGGTAGGTCGTACCAATTCTCCTCCCAAGCTATGAGCCACTAAAAATGAGTAGATCTATGCACAAAAAGCTAGAAAAGAGAGAAGGAAGGTTGAGATTTGTACCCACTTGAAGATAAGGGTCTTGGAGTATTGTGTGGCTAATTTTGGGTAACATAACCCCCTCAACCTGTTGAGAACCAGCAAAAGCCAGCAAGCTATGTTTGCTGGAAAAGCTACACACAACCAATAAAATGAAGAAAAATTTCTGTTTTTAGGGTAGAAATTTTTGTCATAAAATTTTATGATAAAAGTAGATTAAAATGACCAATCTATGATGTTAAGTTAGCTGAAATATTATATGGAATGAACAGCAATAAAATAATGAGTAAAGAAGGAGAAAGAAGGAGTTTAAGTTAGCTTTGAGGGAGGACTCTTCCTTGAGGCAATCCCAACAAAACCCTAGAAGCAAACCTGCAAAACTTGACAATATATGATGTATACAAGAAGATAATATGGCTGAATATGCTAACAAAATGAAATGCTTGCACTCTATTAGCAAACCCACATATATAGATCAACAATAATACTAGTTGTTAGATCTACCCAAGTAAAACACTTTACCCAAGAATCTACTCTATGCAACCATAATGCCAAATTCACAATATTACCTCATGTGTAAGCAAGAAACAAGAATACTCGTTGCTCTTCCAATATCCTCCAAAGTTTCTCTTTATTACTCAACAATAGATCTTGGAGAAATACTTTCTCCAAAACCCTCAAGAGCCAAAGAATGGATGCAAGATGGACAAGAAAGAGAGAGAGATGTGGTGAAAATCAAGTAGCATAACAATAGCTCAAGATATGGTGAGGAATAAGTGAGGAGAGAGATCTATTTATACTTGGAGAGGCAAACCTACCTCTCTTGGATCAATGCCAACTGTCCACCACCAAGCACAAGATGAGATCCCAAGGTGGGGGGCGCACCATCTAGGGTTTTGGCTAGGAGTGGAGTGGAATAAATGCAAGGTGGGGAGTGGGGCTACGTTAAAAGGTGACGTGGAGGGTAGAGGAAGGAACTTATGTGGAAAGGAGGGTCCCCCACCCTTTGAAACTTAAGTTACAATGTTGTACCATGCTAGGGGGGCGTAACTCCCCTAGGGGGTGTGAGGGTTTGAGTGAGTGAGGGGGTGAGGGTGTGTGTAAAGGTTAAATAAAGTTGGGTTGGGTAGGTTTAGGCTAGGAAACATCTCTCCAATCTTTTTCCATCGTTACGTCATCCTTTTAACTCATTATTACAAAAATTACATTTTTTCTATGTCATGACCTAACAATTAAAATTGTTGTTTTTGACTGAATGAGACTCTTGGTGCACATAGAAAAATTTGTTCGATTGAACTGAAACTTGGTCCAAGGGTGTAGGGGGTCTCATTCCATTTATTTTGAGCACAAATACCCCTATCAGAGCTATATGAAGCCTTTAGAAAACCAGTGTTTCAGAAAGACCGAAGTACATTGAGATCAAGCATTACATTCTCTGTGATGAGATCTAGAAAGGAGAAGTGGTTCTCCAATATATCTCCATAGATGAGCAGATCAGAAGATATTTTCATAAATCCTCTGTCTAAGATGAAAGAGTTGCATACTCAAGAAACAAGCTGTAGATCCAAACTAAGCAAGGAAGATGAGTCCAAAGTTGTAGATCCAAAATACTACAGATCAATGATTGGGATTTTAGTCTATGTAACAACTTCCAGACCTGATGTCAAGCAAGAAGTTGGGATGGTGGCTAGATTACAAGTAGCACCAAAGGAGAGCCATGTTCAAGCTGTAAAAAGAATCTTCAGGTATTTGAAAGGAACCATAGATCTTGGTTTGTGGTACCCGAGCAAGAATTCATTCACTTTAAAAGCCTATTCAGATGTAGATTGGTAAGGTAGTGTAGATGACAGGAAAAGTACAAGTGGAGGAGCATTCTTTTTGGGAGAATCATTGTTATCTTGGATAAGCAAGAAACGGTCCTCAATTTCATTGTCTAGCACTGAAGCTGAGTATATTGCATAGCAGAATGTTGCACACAAGTAGAGTGGATGAAACAAACCTTACAAGACATCAAAATAGTATTTGAAGAACCTACTACTATCCACTGTGATAATACAAGCACGACAAGTCTCTCCAAGAACCCTGTTCAACACTGCAAATCAAAACACATTCCCATAAAATACCACTATCTAAGAGATCAGGCTGAAAATAAGAAAATTGAATTGGAATATGTTCAAACACAAGAACAGGTGGAAGATATTTTCACAAAATCCTTAAGCAAAGATGTATTTGAATATCTCAGGAAAAAAATGGGAGTAATCCTTCTTCCAACCTAAATATTTCAAATATATATATATATATATAAAGAAAAAAAAAATACATCAATTGGCACCAAATCAGGGGGAGACAACAATCAAAGTCAGAAGGAGTCATTCAGTTATGACAAGAAAAGTATGATTGTAGGATAAGTTACCCATGTTCAGATTCTGATCAGAAGTATACAAATAGACAAAGATTTACCATAGGGGAAGCAACCATTTTCCATTCATGTCAAAGGGGGAGAATAACTTCAGCGGAGAGAAGCATCATCACAGGGGGAGATTGTGTATGAAGTTGATGTGTTGCCATCAATAACAAAGGGGGACATTGTTGGACATAGTGTCATTGATGTCAACAGTCGATGTCATTGATATCAACAGTACTTTGTTAGCATATAATAGTTGATGTCAAACAATTGGACGATATGCAGAGATTAAATCTTAGAAGAGATGGCACGATGAAACTCAGTAGGTATGGTGCGATGAAATTCAGATCAAATCAAGACCGTTGATACACATGCTCTAGATCAATGGTAGGGATGAATTGCGAAGAGCGAAAGAAAAATTAAATAACTCGCTAGTTACAATCCCCCAATAAGTCTAGATCGCCAGATCTCATAAACTCAAAGATCGATGATTGTGTTTGACTCATCAACAACGCACAACTTCAAATTGCGGAGTTTGGGTGACGAGTTAAATCAATTGCAAGTTGTGGTTCCTCAATCATCCTTGATTGTTAATCTGCTTCGAGAGTCTTCACGACCTTTGGATCACCTTTGAGTGGAAGGACAGGATAAGATGGAAAAAAAAAGTTGAGATCTCAACTATTCAAATACCCATCAGTTGTCAGATCAAATTAAGTGGAAGGATAGGATAAGCAAAGATGTGAGGAGGTTACAGTTCGAGAATCTCATTTTAGAAGAATTGTGAAGTCGAGATATCGAATTACCGGAAGTCTCGAAAGCCGAAATTCCGAAGTCACTCTTAGCCGTCAATCTGAGATACATTTCAAATAGTATTTTGACTGTTAGATCAAGGAGATGAATGTGTGTCACATCGGGAGATCTACGTCAGCAGACCATGTCAGCAAGAACATGTGATAGACCACGTTAGCAAGGACACATGGCACAATCAGATAATGACAAGTGTTAAGATGAAATTGGCAGATGAGGTACATGTAAATCATGAATCTGAGTGACACGTAGTGGCCACTCGACCCATGCCATGTCAACAAGTGACGTCAATAAGTTACGTCACTCCAGGAGATTTACTTCGAGAGTTCACCACCAATAAATAACCTATGTTCCAAAGTCGGGAAGAGAGAAGTCGCGAAGCACTCAGGAGTTGAGCCTCGGGTCATAGACTGAGGTCACATGTGATACGGGCCTAGGAAGAGGATCTAGAGCCCATTTCCTAGAATTCGTCGATTTGGAGCTCAAAAGATTGGCTGCAGCATACAGTGAAAACACCCAAAGACCCCTTTTGGATAGGCGCCTGATCACAATCGGAGGTCATATGAAGATCTACATAGACTGAAAGACACAAAGTACGAAGTCGCGGAGTAAACAGTGGCCATCCATCTCAATGCTTGATTAAGTCCTAGTTGTCGGATTAAGTAGTGAAAGGTTAAGTATAAGGATCAAATCTGACCATTGATCTAGTTCCGCAAAATAAATGTGAACCGTCCGATTTGTTCAGCGAAATCTGATTCTGATGATTTGAAAGGCAAAGTCTCAAAGTCCCAACTGTCGTGCATCTCATCGAGAGATTAAATTGTGACCATTGATTCTGATAAGCATACAAGCGCTCGTTTGGCCTAGCGTCTAGTCACCGTCGTTGGTCATATGGAATAAGAGATATAAAGGAAAAAGATAAAGCATCACTAAAGTTGATAATCTCGTGGTTTTGCGTTATCAGTCACATGTAATGGTTTGAAGGAAGTGCCTCTAATGATTTGCTTTCTGAAATAATGAAGTGCCTCTAATTCGAGATCAAGTTAGAAGATGAAATTGATCCATATATGTGATCAATTTATGAAATGCCTCCATTGTAAGAATGATAAAACTGTGATTATGGTTGAGTTAAATGAAGAGGTGCGATGGTTCAAAACAAAGGGACACAGTGTATCACTCTCACGTCGTTTTGAAGATTATATAAATGAGGAAGAGTGTTGAGAAGAAAGTGTCTCTACAGTTCGAATATATATATATATATATATATATATATATATATATATATATATATATATCATAGAAGCAAAGAGAGTTGCAGTAAAGACTTGATACAAAAGTTTCTCCAGATTCAGAAAATAAGGGTGGTTGGGTGGTGCAAGGGCAGGTTGGTGCCTGCAAAGGGAGTTGGTGCTTCCTTGTTAGTTATAGCTGACTAAACAAGGGGTCGAATCCTCCTACCAGTTGGTGCTGGTGAACAAAGGGTGTGGGTGCATCATGATCAGTTGGTGCTGATCGAAAAGGAAGAATATCTCCCTTCTATGTAACATGTAAAACAAATTTTGCAGTTAATAGAAAAGAGTTGGTGGTTTTCCCATTTGGATTCCATGATAAATATTGTGTTAAAATTCTATTTGCATTAAACAAAAGAAAATTGATATAATAATTGTGTCACCGATTCACCCGCCCCCTCTCAGTGACAGGATTTGATCCTTCAACTATTGCTAACCATATGAATCCCTCTACATAGTGATCAAGCACTCTGCAGCATACGCTACCTCCCCATTCCCGAAGATCCTCTCCATTCTCTTGGAAAAAACTGTCCTGGGTGCCCTTGTCGACATGCCCCTCAGCACAATCCTCTTCCCCTCACAACCTCTGAACCGCATCTCCAGGGTTTGGTATTTTGTGGTGATCTTGCCCAAGGTGATCAACCACTGGACTCCCAACACCACATTTGTGTCAGATAGGTCCACTACATAAAATGTGTCTCTCACGGTGTAGTTACCTAGATTAACCTCCAAGTCCAGGACTCTGTATGGACACTCCACTGTGTGGCTATCTGCTACTGCAATGTCAAACCCCTCAAACTTCTCTATCTGAATTGCCCGCCTTGACACCAATGAAGCATCAAAGAAGTTGTGGGTGGCCCCACCATCTATCAGGGAAATTTCTTGATGTCCTTTAATAGTCCCTCTGATCTGGAGGGTGTCATACCTGGGAACACCAGAAATGGTCGCTCTGACTCCTCCCTTTATTGGTTCCCATATGTTCACCTTTTCACAAGGTTGTGGCACTACTGGTGGTTGGGTCCTTACTGGTGTCGGTGGACTCTGGGGAGGCTGTTCCTCTGCCTGTGATGGATCCTCCTTTGAGCTAGTAGAACCACTATCATGCTCCTTCTCCTCACTATCCACACTGTGTGTTGCCACCTCAATATAATGGATCTCACCCTTGCCCATGCACATGTGGCTTGGGACCCAAGGGTCCTTGCAAGTGAAGCATAGCTTTTTCCTCATAAGATCTTGCCTCGTCTCATCATCCAACTTATCCTTTCCCTTCCACTCTCTCTGGAATGGCTTCCTGTCTCGTTCCCTCTGTGGTACGAAGCGTTTAGTCTTCGACGCTAAGTCTTCTAGATATCGAGTGCGTAATATGGCATCCTGCAAGGTGTGAGGCATGTATGCCTTTACCCATCCTCTCAAGGGTTCTGTGATCCCCTCTGTAACAACATAATCAACCCGGGCTCTAAGATATCTGTCACTTCCACTTCTACCCGTTGAAACTTTGTGATGAATGCCTCCTCTGTGCTAGTTTACCTCAACTGGGATAGATCCCTAAAATAGATCTCTAGATCCCTCCTGTCAAACCTGTCCATGAGTCTTTCTATGAACTCCCTATAGGAAGTGATGTGATTATGACCCAACGTCACCAGTCCATGATGCCACCACTCATCTGACTCACCCTCCAAGTGTAGGGTAGCGAAACTGATAGCCTCTATATCGATCATGTGGTTGAGCTTGTAGTATGTGTCTAGCTTTTGTACCCAATCTCTGGCAGTTCATTTGGATGATCCGTCAAAAGAAGGTATGGTGAGTTTACCAACTTTCCGAATGAAATCCATGTTATGCCCCTAGTGTTGCGGCTGTCCTCCTCTCTAAGGCTCTCTGGGGCAGTTCCTGAGTCTGATTCCACAGTACTCGACCAGGGTCATGTTTTGATGGAAGTCATGGCCCAATGTTGTGTACTCCCTCTTGTAATCTACAATGTCCTCTGCCTGAGTGGGTTTCCCCTGTGCTATCGGCTGTTGTGTTGTTGTTGGAGGTGCCCTCTGGAAACCGGGGAACAATGGCCTGGGAATCCTACTCGAAGAAGTGTATGTGCGAGTAGGTGAATGGGGTCTATTTCCTTCCCTTGAGTTCTCCTGCACTGCATGTGGGGCTTGTGTGCCCCGTGTGCTCACTATAGCCAATCTATCAGCCATCTGTGCCAAGGACTACGTCATGGCCTTCTTATTGACCACTAGATTGATGATAACTTGCATGAAAGCTGTATTTGGGTCATGGGTGCCTTACCACTACACTTTGGCCTCTCGTATGTGTCTCCCATCATCCTCTATGCCTCATGGTCTGCCCTTCTCTATGCTTCCTTGTGTGTCTCTTCCTCTTCCTCTGAACTGGAAGGAAAAGTGGGAAAATCCAGTCTACGTCTATTGTAAGTGACGTACTCGTCAGATACGTGCTTACAACCCTCTAGGTCATCTATTGAACTCATCGTCTTTAGTCACAGACTGGCAGGACTAAGGCTCTGATACCACTATGATATCCCAGATCCGGCTAGTCTTGCAAAAACTGCTAATCTACAGTGTCTACTATCTGATCTCATACATTGGGGGTTTCTGGATGCGTTTAAACTACGAGTTTGAACATGCTTGTTTTTTTTTGCATGCGTGTGTAGATAAATAAGTTGTTTACAACATATGAATAAGCATACAAATAGAGAATGACACAAAAGAATGTAAATCATATATTATGAGTTTTTTGTTGGTTACAATGCCATATACGGATGAAATAGAGAATCACTCAGCTAGATCAGATCTTAGTGGATCTTAGCCGGAATATGATAAAGAAATAAACTAGAACGATGATACCTGGATAATAGAAGTCTTTTGTTGGATAGGATGTGAGTTGGATGATCTGTTGCATGCTACGACAACTCACACAAAAACTGTTGTGGGACTGGATTGTGCACCCTGGTGGCTACACACCTCGGATTTGACTAGAAACTGCCTAAAACAATGTGCCTTTCCCTCTCGCACAGTCTTGGTGACTAACAACCTGACAATCAACCCTTTGTTGATGTGTCTGGACCCCAGAAGGATCCCCCTGGGGAAATGTGCCCCAACTGTTGCTAGAAATTGTGCCCTAGTGATTCCTCCTTCGGAATCGGTTGATAAGGGTCTTAAACTGAGCGCCCTAGGCTCCTCTGAAATGGGTTGGAAGGATTTCCTTGGATTTGAACTGATGATCTCTCGGGAATCCCAAATGCGTCCTTCGTAACTATTGCACCCTCAACGACTGAGTTATGCACCCAAGATGATTCCTCCATCAAAATATGACAAAAAACTGGGAAATAGAAGTATCCTACCCTCCTCTCAACTGGGGCGGAGGGGAATCACTGGGTTCTCCTTGAATTGGACAAGTCGAATCAATATGATGCTCAATAGTTACGTCCTCTACCTAGAAAAGTGTGCTACAAACTAAATAACTGTTGTTGAATTAGGATGGAATATCAAGATGAACTTCCCAGTGACGAGGGTGTGTTTCTCAACACTGAAATCATCCTTTGGGCTTCTTCCTCCTGGAATCCACAAAGCTCTCTCTTGAGATGCACCTCTCTCCTCAACTGTCAAGTCAAATTCTTCATAATGATGAATTAGGTCGCTTTACCTTCTCTTATAGCTTCTTGAAACCCTAATTCATTGTTGACCTAGTTTTAGCTCACATGCTCTATTTTGAGCTCAATTTGGCTTAAAAGTGCTTGAGTGACCTCTAGTAACCATGTTTACCCCTGTACAACCCTGGTATAGTCTAATGGGGTTGTTTAGACTACTAACCCCTCCTCTCTGGAGCTCCTATTCAAAAAGGGACATTAAACAAGTAGTGGGAGTAGGACAAAGAAGATGAATTTATACCCCTTGGCTAGTAAGAGATGTAATCACATTAGAGGAAGATGGGGCATAGAGTAGTAGCACCAACATAGAAGAAGATAGTGATGGAGCCCTCCAAGGACCATAGACCTTGGTGCTTATGGGAAGACTTGTGCAGCTAGAAATAGGTAGCTCTTTTAGATCCCTCACCAAAGAAGGTTAAAGAGTATGGAAGAACCCCCTCTTTGAACCACCCCCCTTTTGCATTTGTCATCAATAAAAAGATCTAAAGAAAGTGAAAATGTAAGAGAAGTAGAAGAAGGGAGACTAGAAGAAAGGGAAGGAGAATATACGAGTGAAGTAGAAACTGAAGTTAGGGACACTTCACAAGGAAGTGCATTAGTATCAACAATAGCTAGTAGTTAGTTAGGAAGACACAGTTCTAGACACTTTGAGGCTTCCTGCATTTCATGGGATGGGAAGATACGATGCAGAACAACATTGTCTTACGTGTGAAGCTATATGGTATGTGAAGAGAGTCACAGAAGAGGCATCCAAGATTATGCAGTCGGAGACCTCCTTCAGAGACAAAGATTTCATGAGGTACATGAAGTACATGGCTACTACGTCCGTGGGACAAATAAGGTGATTGATGGAGATAAAGAGAGTTCTACTTAAGGAATTTCAAAAACCTAAGTCAAGATCACAGTGCATCACTAAGGTCAAAGAGATTAAGAAACAAGCTATAGAAACCATGAGGGACTATGACCAGAGGTTCAAAATTTTGTTGGATAGACTGACATTTCAGATACAAGATGTTCAACATAGAGAATGGTTTATTAAAAGACTCCTACGCATATTCACGTCCCACTCACCCAACAGAAAGTGATGACCTAGATGGAGGTTGTGGGAATTGCAATGTTCTTAGAAGCTATTCCAGGAGGTTGAAAAATCTTAGCTCATGAACCTCACCATGCAACTCCAATATATGTCTAAGGATAAGGTAGTGCATGAGAATGTGTGGTGTACTACATGTCACACTAACGGTTACCATAGGAATGAGTGCCCTAGATTGGGAAGTTACATAGTGATGAGCACGTTGAATTTGTTTTTTACCACACCATAGGTTGAGTGGTGTGAGATGTGCAGACAATGGGGCCATATACTTCGTCGTTTCCCAACATTGCAGAAGTATCCAAAGATTACAACACTCCATTTTGCGAGTTTTGCAAATCCATGGGACATGATGTGAGCAACTACTGGTCATTGCAGTTGAAGCAGGAGCACACTGTAGACTCTTTCTGGGTCTAAGAAGAACATAAGGGTGGAGACCGCAAGGGATTTGACAGAGGAGGATACAAATAAGGCTAGAGAAGAGGACATGGACAAGGAAGAGGAAGAGGAAGAGGATACGATGGTAGTGAAGGAAGACCACCTACCTGCTTTAATTGTGGCGAAGTAGGTTAGTTGTCGCAATTCTATACCAAGACACGTGTACTTTGTGGGTATTTCCATAACGTAGATCACATCAAGAAAGATTGTCTGAACTTGTTGGAAACATGGGAAGAAAATAAGGGGTATCACAATATGGTGATTTCAAAGCCACGCGAAGGCCAAAATTAAAAATAAGAAGTTGATGTACAATTGGTAACTCGAGGAGGCATCCATATGGGAATGGACCTAGAATAAGGAGAAAGTTCAGGTCAGAATGTAGAAGGAAAGATCTAAAAAGAAATTCAAAAACCTTTGAAGTTTGATGAAGTGCAACAAAAGAAGTTCCTATGTGATGCACAAAATGCGCTTGATGTAGAAAACGCGGGCAAGGAATTGCAGTGCACAACGCAGAGGGCACTGGAAGGATTCCACATAAGTGAAGAGTTGCAACAAACGATGTAGAGAGTGCATGAATAAGCTTGTGTGTGCAAGGAAGTACAAATGTACATCATAAAAAGAAATGGAAGAGGAACACGTGCATGAAGAACTGTGATGCACGATGCAAGAGGAAACATAATGCAACACTTACCGTGAGGCTGAATCATAAAACCAAGTAAGTGACTTCTTGTATTGTTGCCTTAAAATTATATGTGATCCTAAAGATGAAAAGAAATTGACCCACATGTTAACAAGATGTGTGGGGGAAGAGGAGACCACTATGGCTATTTCTGCCCCACTACTAGAATGGGATGTGCACCAAGTAAGAAGACAAAAGCACACAGGAAGAGAATTCAAGATGATTGTTGAACTGGGAAGCTACAAAAGGATGGCGTCATATTGGACCTGAGATCCGATGTGAACATATTGCTGAACAAATCTAGGGATTTTATGGGTAAACCAAACTTGGTGTGGTCCCCTATTCAACTCAGTCTTTCCAACCAACCCAGAATCTATCCTATTGGAAGGCTAGAGAATCTAGAAGTGAACATTGAGGGGGTAATGACAAATGTAGACTTTGAGGTGATTGAGATTATGGATGACTCAAAACCCTATCAAACCCTACTTGGAATTGATTGGGAATTTGATAACAACACATTATTGAACCTAAAGTAGCAACAAATGTCCTTTGAGATAGACACCTTGCACGTTATTGCGTCTTTGGATCCAAATGAGGGTGGCATGTATAACAAGCCCATGAATGAGGATGTGCAAAGTTCCATCATAGAAAATACATATAACATCACAATGCATAGGAAGGATTATGCAAATCCAAGAACTGATGGAGAACTAAGATGGAAAGTGTTCGCTCCTATGACACGGATTTAGAAGATGATATGGACATGTAAAATTCCCACTCAAATTTTTTTCTGGAGTGTTTGTATGTGTTTGCTGATATGAGAGTTTATGAACAGTTTCCATCCTTTGAAAGAGTGTGTATTGAGTTTTAGTCGATATGTTTCCTTCTTATAGTGATTTCCAGCCATAGAATTTAATACACAGTCTCCTCATAAAAGTGTGCCCTATGTTGGAGATATAGCTCATGTGTATGACATCAACCCAACCTCTAATCTTGTTAGAACTGTAAAGATATGACAACAACAAATATAATCGCCCTCCTCTTGTTCAACTGGGCCAACAATGGAGGAATATCGATCCCAAGTACAAATATACTCTCCTCATAACATGCCCAGAAGAGGGAGACACGACCCCCACACTTGTATTTTCACCTTCTGCAAGGATATATGCACCCAACCTGTACAAATCACGCCCAGGACAAGGGATACGACCCCAGTATTGGTATTTCTAATTTCTGCAGTGAAATATGCGCCCCTGAGGTGATGGGTATGCCCCACACAAGTAATCAAATGCCCAACAATACGAGGAAACACTCAAGCTGTATTCAACTCAACAAAATGAAGGAGGAAGTCACCCAAGTAAGAAAACGTGCCCAGTAGTGATAATACTCAACCTCTGAAGAAAACTCAACCTATCCAGAAGTGTTACAACCTAGCAGTGAAGTAAACGCATCCCCCTTGATTAAATCGATCCCCACACATCCAATTTAACTATCGAATGAAGGAACTCAATCCAGTGAAGTGCAATGAAAAAATCTGAAGCAACTTCTTCCTCATATCTGACTAGGGTGTATAGTTTCAACACTGAAACCAGAGATAGATGAAGGGTTTCCAAAACCCTAGACTCTTTCCTCAAGAGCTCTCCAAGATCTAATTTCCAAAATGAGCAAATACAAGAATGAGGGGCACCTCATCTTTTCCCCTCTTTTATTTCTTCATTGAGTTATTTCCCGCTCACTTTACTTTTTAATTTTCTTTTAAAGTCACTTTATGCTTGGACACTTTATACTTTTTAAGTGACTTTATTTTTCATAAGACCCATGTCCCCCTTTTTCCCTTTTTCACTTTATAAAGTCATTTCCTAGGAAAGAGTTGAGTTCCCTAGGTAACTTCTCCGATTGAGCCTACGAAAACCAATTTAGGCTAACAGAACCATCCCTTATGCTTCCTAGGCCAACAAGGACATTACAGTCCTCCCTGCCTAAGATTGCTTGTCCTCAAGCAACTGTAATCTAGGATGTTGCAATATCTGCTCTCGTTCCCAAGTAGCATCCTCGATAGGTAGATTTTTCCATTTGATTAGTTGCTCTTTAATGCTCATGTTCCTTAATTTCCACTCTCTGGTCTGCAACACCTCCTCCAGAATTAGAATTAAATTCCCCTCCTCATCCAATGGTGGCATCTCTGTAGAAATGACAACATGTTGTCCCACTTCCTTCTTGAGGCATGAAACATGAAAGACATTGTGTATCTTACACCCCTATGGAAGCTCTAACTCATAAGCTACCTCCCTGACTCGCCTCGAAATCCTGTAGGGACCATAGAATTGTGGCTTCAATTTCTATTCCCCTTTCATTTTCAACGATGATTGCCTGTATGGTTGCAAGCGGAGGTATACCAAGTCTCCCACCTCGAAAATATGCTCCATTCTATGCTTGTCGGTGTACATCTTCTGTTGATTTTGTGCTATTTGCAGGTTATATTTGAGAGTTCACAAGATGTTCTGACTCTCATGAATCCAATCTTTGGCTTTGGGTGCCCGATTGTCCCCAAATGCTCGATCCACAAAGGTTGTGGAGTCATAACCATACAGAGCTTTGAAAGGTGTCATCCTAATCGACATGTGATAAGTGATGTTATAACAATTCTCACCCAAGTGCAACCATTTGATCCACACCTTTTGTTGCCTCGATACATAATTTATTAAATACCCCTCGAGCCACTTGTTTACAATTTTGGTTTGTCCATCCGTCTGAGGGTAATAACTGATACTAGGTGTTAATTCTATCCCTACGAGTCTGAACAACTCCTGTTAGAAGCCCCCCATGAATCTGTTGTCTCGATCACTGACAATTGTCTTGGGCAGTCCATGCAGCCAAAATACTTCTCTGAAGAACAATTCCGCTACTTGTGCTACAAAGTATTTGGACGATATGGAAAATAAATGGGAGAATTTAATAATCCTATCAAGCACCACGTAAATACAATCTTTCCCCTGAAACAGAGTAAGCCCTATGATAAAATCCATCGAAATGCTTTCCCATTTTTGTTCAGGAATGGGAAGCAATTGGAGAAATCTTGTTGGGTGGGTATGTTCCACCTTGTTTTGTTGACAGATGTGGCATTCCCATACAAACATCAATACATCAGTATTGATACCCTTCCAAGCGAACCTCTCCCGAATTTGTCTATAAGTCTTCAGGTATCCTGGATAACCTGCCAAAGGAGAAGTATGCATTGCATGCATAATTTTTTCCTTCAACTGAGATTCTGGTATTAAATAGATCTGGTCCTTATAATATATGATGTCGTCAATAACCATGTACCTATCATCAGAGAATTGACCATCAAGTATCTCACAAGAAAACCTATTTTTTGAGTATTCTACCAATAGAAGTGCCTTCCATTCCACTGAAATCTCCATGAGAGAGAGAGTGGGTATCCTGGATAGGGCGTCAACAACCACATTATTTTTCCTTTCACATACTCGATCTCGAAATCGTAGGCTTGGATTTTACTGATCCATTTTTGTTGCCGCTCACTCAACTCCTTTTGCTCCATGAGAAACTTCAAGCTATTATGATTGGTCTTTACCTTGAACCTGTTCCCCACCAGGTACTGCCGAAATTTGGTCAAAGCATGCATTATGGCCAACATCTCTTTGTCATATATGGAGTAATGTCGCTCATACTCTCGGAGTTTGCATCTTTCAAACGTTATGGGGTGACCTTTTTTCATCAATACAGATCCTATCCCAATTCCTGAAGCATCACACTCCAAGACAAAGGGCTGAGTGAAATCAGGGGGTGCTAAAACAGGGCATGAACTCACCACCTGCTTCATTTTCTCGAATGTCTCCTGGGCCTCCTCTATCCAAATGAAAGCCCCCTTTTTGGTGAGATCGTTTAGTGGCGCTATCAACTGTGACAATCCCTTAACAAATTTCCTATAATGAGTGCAAAGACCAAGGAACCTCTTCAGTACTTTCACATTCTTAGGAGTTGGCCACTCAATGATCGCCCTGATATTTTCTTGGTGCACCTATACCCCATTCTTCCCAATCACGTGCCCCAAGTAGACATCTCTGTCATACCAAATTCGCACTTGGCTTCCTTCGCATACAACTGCTGACTCTCTATAATACCAAGTACTTCATCCAGGTGTTGCAGATGGTCTTCCCATGTTTTTTCGTATATGAGGATGTCATCAAAGAAGAACAATAAGAACTTCCTCATCTGCTTATTGAACACATGATTCATGCACGACTAGAAAGTGGCAGGGG
>ML832692.1:13837-37420 GCA_009831015.1 Picea engelmannii
CCAACTTGTTTATGCTACCCTACTTATACTCTATGACCAATTGAAACTATTGTATGAACCCCATTCATTTGTAGTGTCTAGTTTGTTGTAACTTACTATAGGCCTGCAAATAATGGAGCAGTTGGTGATCTGTGTGGATGATGGTCTCCTTGCCCATTAGATAGTGCTTCCACTTTTTGACATATTTTTACAAAGGCATATATATCCTTGTCATAGGTAGGGTAGTTGAGGACCGCTCCTTGAAATATTTTATAATGATAGTAGACATGCCTTCCTCCTTGCATCAAGATTTCTCCCATGGCATACCCACTTCCATTTGTATCCACTTCGAAGGGCTTATAAAATTTTGGTAGTGCGAGCACTGGTGCTTGAATGGTATTTATTTTCATCTCATCAAAGGCATTTTGTTGATTCTTCCCCCACTGGAAACTCTTACTACTCATTTTTATTGCATGGAGTTGTGCAACTACTGCTAAAAATGAAGCTATGAACTTCCACAAGTATTGTGTTTCCCAAAAAAAGTTCCTAAATTTTGTGCAATTTGTAGGAACTAGCCATTTCATGATGTCATCCATCTTGGAAGGATCTATCTTGAGCTCGCCTCCACCGATCACATACCCCAGATACACCAAATATTGTTGAGCAAACTCATATTTCTTGAGATTGGCCAGCAACTGGTGCTTCTTTGAGGTCTCTAACACCTACATAAGATGTGAGATATGCTCCTCCCAGGTAGCACTATAAACCAGTATATTATCCAAATAGAAAGCAACAAATGAATCGTGCTAAGGGCGAAAAACATCATTGTTTAGTCTCATAAATGTAGCTAGTGCATTGTGTAAATCGAATGGCATAACCAACCACACATACAAACCTTGCCTTGTCATGAAGGTAATCTTCCAGGCATCTTCTTCTTTGACTTGTACTTAGTGATATTTTGATTTCAAATCCAGCTTAGTGAAGTACTTGGAATGTTGTAGTCGGTCTGAAAAATCATCGATCCTAGGCATAGGGTATCAATTTTTCAATGTAATATTGTTCAATGCCCTATAATTGATACACATTATCCAAGTCCCATCCTTATTGGGAAAAATTATGATGGGTGACCCACAAGGTGAGGTACTTGTTTGAATCACACCCTACTCCAAAAAATATTGCAACTACTTATTTACTTTTTTTGCTTCCAAAACATATTGTCTATATAGCCCAATATTCATCTAGGGGGAGTCTGGAAAAAATTGGATTCCATGCTCCACTTTCCTCTTACATGGTAATCCCTTTAGGCTCCTAGAACACTCCCCTATATTCCTTTAGCAACTCCTCCAATTCATGTTTCTTCTCCTTAGTACACCCTTCGAGGGATGTATTTACTTTTAATGACTCTTCACCAGACTGATTTCCACTTAGGAAAAGTAAAACATATTTCTTTCTAGTATTGATCAATGTCTTAGCTCGATTAGCACTTACCAATGAATTTTTTTATTTTCCTTTGTGTGCATTAATGATGAAGGATTTTTCATCCTTGATGAGGTGGTACTGGTTGGCTCTTTCCATGAATATAGAATCCCTAATATACATGTAGGGGATTCTAAACACTACTCTGCATACATCCAGTGGTACTACGTCAAGTTCTACCTCATCTATAAAATCAGCACGTACAACAAATTAAATATTGCACTGCTTTGTCACCTTGATCTTTGCATTATTTTTTACCCAACCTAATGGATAGGGGATATGATGACCATGAACCTCCAATCCAATCTTTTTTACCAGATCCATTGTTATGATATTATCTTGTGAACCAGAGTCGAGTAGAGCATCTATCTTGGTCTTCTTGATCTGAATCTTGATGTGGAAGAGATTTTTCATCTACTTCTCTTCATGGTGATGAAGGCTACTTATATTCACCTCCTTCTACAATATTTTCATCCACATCATATCTAATTTCAACTTTATTGCTCAAATTTGTGGCTAGAAGGTTATTTTTCTTTCTATCCTTCTTGTAGTTCTTCAGGTTCAACTCTAGATGTAGTTTCCAACACTTTTCCTTGGTATGGCCATCAATGTTGCAATGATTACAAGGGTTGTTGCGATATTTGCACTGATGTGTAGTGGTTTTTGTCGTCTTATATTTTCACCCTTTTCACTTCTTCTTCCCCTCCTTAGAATCTCCCTAGTACTCTTTCTTCTTAGAACCACTTGGTTTCCCCTTCTTTTGACTTATGGTTTCCAAGTATTGTTCCTCTATACATGCCTCATCCAATTTCCTTGTCTTGAAGAGCATCATTTGCTTCCGTATATGACTGTGTAAACCCCCCAAATACTTGATGAGTACATATGGGTTCTTGGGAGATATATCCAACATGATGGCCATATTTCTAAACTCCATGGTGTACTCTTGTACACTCTTCCCCTGCCTCTACCTGAAGTAGTGCCATCGGATCCATTGGTCCTCTACATAAACGATAGGCTAGAATTGGAACTTGATTAGGCTTTTGAATTCCTCCCACCTAGTTACTAGCAGATCACCCTCCAGCCTAATTGTTTTTGTATGGATTTCCCACCAGCTTAAAGCATGGCCCCCTAACTTCAATCTAGCAAATGAAATATTTTGGTCTTCATCTATATGGTGAATGCTAAAATAAAATTCTAGTTGTTGCGACCAATGATTCAGTGTTAAGGCATTGATATCATCTTGGTATGGATTTATGTCCACTTTCACTTCCATATTGAATAGGGAAAGTGAAGGTTTAACGACATTCGAACTCGACTACTCTTTCTTGGGTTCTTTCCATGACTCCTTTTCTTGGTCTTCATTATCTCTTGATTTTTCGTCTGATCCGATCTCTAAGTTTGAGTCTCCAACTTCTCCAAATGGGCTGAGCTTTCTTGCTAGAGCCACCATGAGGAGGGACATATTGTGACATATGTGAGTGACTTGCTCTTCCATCCTCAAAAATATCTCTTCTACTGGATCTCGAGGGTCGTTATGAACAGACTCATCGACCATGACTAGGGTTCCACAAATTTCTTCTTAAACCAATTTTTGGATCCCTACAACTTTCCATAAATACCCCAATAAAACCTTCTATGATACCAATATGATCTGTAAAATTCCATGGACATTCCACTAGAACAGTTTGTCTCAATAGATCTAATAAATAAAACTAAAATATGAACTATGAAAGTTAAAATTCCTTTAAATTCTAAAATATTTAGTTACTGATTTTTTTCTTGTGCATGAAATAGATAAAATGCAAAAAATAGAGAAAAATAAAATACAATCACACACCATCCACAAAATAACACAAATATTTTCTTTGGGAAAACCTTATGGGAGAAAACTTAGCTAGAAGGTGAGGTTTCTCTGCTCTCTTTTCTTTGGTATGGAAATAATGCAAGTACAAGGAGAAGGCACTCTCTATGGAGTTACCTGAGACCTATGACCTGTTAGGTTGCTACAGAATATTAAATCCCTATGTTATTCTCTCTAATTTCCCACTCCTAGTTGTTTATCTCTGCTATGGAAAAAAATACAATAACATAGAATGAAAATTCTTCTCCTCGTAGCAAACTAGTATTTAACATAGGCTTGTAGTCATCTAGGGTTAGGGAATTGACTTCCTCAACCCTCAATTAGTGATAAATTTTGGACCTTCTAGAATGTTCTAGAAAATCCACTACATGGATAGCCCCACATGTTTAATTAATGGGGGCTAATGTGGCATCTACTAACACCGTGGTGATCAATACAGTAGGTCAACTTGCAGGAGGAATAACTTTCACATACGAACTTCGATTGACGTGATTCTTACATAGTTGGAAAGGTACCATTGTATAGAATATATAAAATGTCTCCATAATAATTTTTGGACCAAAAACTTTTCATTGATGTCTCAAATGGATGTGGAATATTCCAGACAACGTTTTGGACCCAAATTTTCAAATTTGGACTAGTCGCTAAAATGGCTTTGCAAGTTGATTCCTCCAATTTTTTCACCCATAAAGCATCAATATATATGAAAATCAATATAATGATCCAATCCATATCAATTTCATTCTATTGCACTTGTATTGATCTCATGATATGAATTTTTATTACATGGATTGGACCACTTCTAGATCTAGATCTCATTGACAATTCATCAACGGATCATGACAACACCTCATCAATAGATAAGTTTTATAACTCATAAGTAGTTGGTATTGTACTTTGTTATTGTCTAGGGACTCATAGTCTAACAAAGAATTATAATCACAAAACTCAAATAACAACTAGGAAGAAAAATTACATCTATAGGAAAATTGGTTCCAAATTTCTCATCTTAAGGAGAAATGTCTTAGTAATACATTATATAGAATCTTAGGGGCCATATTTATCAAATCAGTAATTTATTCATACAAATAAAATCAATCATCGACATCATTCTTTTACCAAACAATTAGCATATAATAGATTTTCCTATGTATTTTGGCATACATAATGCACTCTAATTGATTAAAAAAAATAGCTTAATCACATAATAATCCTACAAGATTTTAACAATGATCTCATAATCAATAATGGAATTTCATTAATCATCATAAAATAATACAAATGAGGAGTAGCAATGAAACTTAACTTGTTCATAAAATGAGCTCCAAGGAAACTAACTAGGTGTGCACTATTTTCCTCCCATCCATAGACAATCCTCTATGGATTCCACCCTCATGTTGGGATATGAAACCACTAGACCAAAAAAAAGAAAAAAATAGGACTCCCAAGTCACTCTTCTAGTTATCAAAAGCCTCCAAGACCCTCCAAAAGAGCCATTGTTGAATTTTTAACTTAATATTTCAGACAATCTAGTCTTTGGTACCCACTCTACTACCCCATACAACATAGGAAGGATATCTTCTCTACACTCTAGTTCCTCGGGAATATCCTTCATCATATGCTCTTCAATATGTGTAGCAAGAGTCATATTACTATCTTATTTTATAGTGAAACTTCAATAGAGTTATGTTCCTTAGACAACGAACTTGAATCTTGGATGGATCCAAACAAGACAACAAACTATAGGGATATTAAAAGGATGTTTCCTACTCATCTCGGTGCCTAATATCATAGGTTGGTTTCTCTATTGTTCCTCCATAGCTAATATAAGAGTTGGACTGCAATTTTTGTCAAAGAACTTTGTTTTTTTTTCCTTCAATAAGTCCCGTCTTCCTTAGTTGCTTTCTTCAAATTCAAATTTGCATGAATGAATGAGTGAATGGGATGAAAGGGCGGGGTCTTCCCTTCACTCCTTTATTGATTCCTTGATGATAGTATTTGGTTATTACAAAGTAATAGGTTATGGATTGGGTATAGGAGATAGTTACGTGAAGTAATTATTTCATTTCACTGAGCTCCTAATTAGTTAGCATAAACATTTAGGATAAAGTGAAAACTAATATAACCACATGGAAGAGGGTTATATATATAATATGGTAAGAAAATGAGGTATATTTCAATCTCATTTTACCGCCTTACCTTTCCCCTCTGGTGGAATCATAACCCCTTCAATGTTATTCCTTGGTCAAACTTGGAACCTTTAATTAAAATTCAAAATGATAATGTGTATATGTCTTTCAAAATCGCCATGGAAAGTCTACCTCATGGAATGAAGAAAAACATAATAATGAAAAACATATTTACAACATCTACATAAATCAAGTTCAAAGTTCCCCAAAGGGTCGCAATCGGGGTATTACATTCCCATCCCCCTTGGAATTAATATCATCCTCGATGTTGTTTTTATTTTTAGTGGTACTTTATGTTTGAAACAAAAATGGATATACCTATTTCACGACATCCTCCATTTCCCATGTAGCTTCATCTGGAAAAAAATGTTGCATTATGTCTTTATGTGTGTAATGGCTTAGTTCCAGAGCATTGTTACTTTCTTATCTATGATGCATATGGGCTCTAGCTAGAACTCTCAATCCAATTCCACTTGAATTACAGCCCAAACAATTAGATGGTTAGGATCATGTACATATTTATTAAGAAATGAAACATGAAAAACATTATGTGTTTTAATATTATTAAGAAATGCAATCTAATATGCTACCATCCTCATCCTATCTAGGATCTCAAATGGCCCACAGTATTTAGGTGCAAGTTTGGAATATTTTCCAAGTTTTAGGGAACTTCTTCTTCATCTAAATTTGAAGTACACATGTTCCCCAATTTTAAATTCCCTGTGGATTTTGTTCTTGTCTACATATATTTTTTCTTTGTCTTGAGTTGTCTTCAAATTTTACTTGATCCTAATGGCTTCTTGTTCCATTTCCTTAAGCATTTCTAGCCCAAGCATCATTCTATTCACCGGATTATCCCAACTTACTAGAGTATTACATCTTATACTAAAAGAACCTCAAATGGAATCATTTTTAATGATGCATGATAACCATTGTGTTGAGCCTCAACAACCCCCCACTATTTTCAAATTTTTGAATAAATAATAATGGGTCCCTTTGGTTTATTTCATTTATTCCAATCTTTTATGGTTTTTTTATTTGTCATTTTAATAAATTTTAATTCTTTAAACTCCAATAAAAACTTGTCAAATACTCTTTTTTAAACAAAATAACAGATTGGTTTCTTGATCTCCCAGCACCTCAATGGGTCGGTAGGTCGGTGGGCTAGTGGTATCGGGGCAGGGATGTCATCTATTTAAAACTCTAATAAATTCTCGGTGCCCCACTCTTTTGTTGGGTCTGTGTCAGGACAGCTCTCATATCACTTTAATTACTTATAAATAATTACATGATCTCCCGATCTCCCAATATCCCAATCTACTAGTGGATTGGTGGACCAGTGATCTGGCTATACCGGATCGAACTTTTTTTCAACCATTTAATAAAACCATCAGTCTTGGTGCCTCGTTGGGCCAAAGGTACATGATTGGGATTTTGTTTCATTTAAAATCTTTTTTGACATGTTACGATCCTTAGTGATCTGATTCCCCGGTATGTCAGCAGGACTAGAACAGGTCTTGTATTTCACCTATTTTTTTGTAATAAGACCTTGATAGAGAAATAACATAGTTATACCATGTCGGGATTGTATCGACTCATGTTGGGTCGAGTTAAGCTTTATTTTCATTTTCTTTGTGATTTATGAGTATTAACCTTGGCTGCATTAATCCAAGAGTCCAAAAATGCATAATTCCCCTTACCTTCTTGTCTTCGCCTGGTTAGTTTTGTTGCACGTATTAATGATAAAATTGGTTTTAATAAATTTTATCAATTTATTTTGAAAGAAAACTTATATTGTGTTGTTTGATTGCGGGAACTATCAATATAAGATGACTAAAAAATGGAAAGTGAAGCAGTACAAGGTTGACAAAGAAGAAATAGAGAAAAATCAAAATTCATCCTTTTAGTATGATGCTTCCTTTAATAAATGAGAAACCAATAGCTTAGAATGGGTCCAGATATACAAATTCATTGGAGAGTGTGACTTTACAAATGAATATGAATCTGATGTTGATGACCTGGTCAACATCAAGAAGTCGGGCCTTCATAAAATTATTTTCAGACCAGCGGTGTTGCCCTATTATGACATGGTATGATGGATAATCACTCATACTGATGTTTCCACATGCACAATTTTCAAATCTTCGTGTCAAGTTGTTGGGTCTTTCAGTTCAGATGACATTTCCAACATGTATAATCTAGACATACCTACATTTTGTCTAGATGACAATTTTATTAGGAATTTTATTCAAAAAGTAGTTGAAAAGGAAGAATTGCAAATGGTTGATTTGATTAGAGAATGGTGGAATGACCCTAATTCTTTCAAAATCATAGGAGACAAGATTTTTCCTGTCCCAAGGTTAAAGAAACCCCCCATGTTGGTTTCCATCGTGCTTTGTCGCCTAAATGGTGAAAAAGATTCATTTAAATTTAAATTGGGTTGGGTTCCTCTTATTGATCCAGATGGAAATCAGTGGCCACCCACTTATTTCGCTGGCTCAAAACAGGGGTTTCCACCTTTGCAGCTTTTCTACATATTTTCGAGTCCTAAACTTTTGGGGTCGTTTTGAGACCCTAAACAACGTTTTTTGGGCCCGCCATAGTCACAAGTTATGCTTTACCCATAGTGCGACAGAAAAATTTGTAGTCCTCATATAGACCTTTCAAATGAGCTATCCTGTGCCCCAAATGAAGATCATATGCAAAAGTTACGCCCTTGGGAAGTTGACGTACCAACTACCCCCATCAGTGGCCGCAAACATGTTGGTGTTTCACCTTCCGGGGTTAGGGTTCTGGATTGTATTTATGTTAAAAATGCCTCTGGAGCCTCATTGCAAACATCATCGTCCTCTTGCAAATGAGCATAGCCATCACATATATTCTCATAGATAAGTTGTCACCATTCTAGCAAGTCATTCACTCTGTAATTTTACAGTTTTTGTACACTCTCATTAACAAAAATTGTGCATTACTGTATTTTTGTGTTTATTAGAATATATTTCTATATTTGATTGTTATATCTCTGCCTTCTTTTCATTTTCAAAATAATCTGGATCAGTGGTATCAGAGCATACTACTCCTTTTTCTTTCTTAGTGCATGTCTCCGACGAGGTCAAGGTATAGAGAGTTGGGTCTCGAGATAGTTTCTCTTGAGGACAACTTCTCTCACCAACCCAAGTGGCCTCCCATGGTGGAAGTGAAGAGGAACGAGGGAGCAAAATATCCCATCAAGTTTTTTCTCACGGAAGCCCTCATGCAACAGAGGAACGAGATGTTGGAGAAGTTTTCCCAAATCCTTCAACGATTGTCGACAATAACGGGCATGTATTCATCAAGAAATCACTTTGGAGAGGCTACCCCATTCAAGGTACAAGTTAATTTTGATATTCTCGTATTCGAAGGTCAGATTGATGCGAATGCTTTGGAAAAATGGTTAAATTTGCTAGAATTTTATTTCTTTGTTCACAATTTTTTCGACAGAGAAAAGTTCACCTTTGCGCTCCTTAAGGCTATCCCCCATGTCAAAAATTGGTGGGAAACTTACTGGGAGAAAAAATCCACAGAGGAGTCTGGAATATTTGGGGCCAAGCCCACTTGGAATTTTTTTATGGATGCGTTCAAGGAGAAATATTATCCTATGGGAAACTATGATGACCGGTACATTAGATGGACCACGCTGCATCAAAATCGGGACCAGACAGTGTCAGAGTTCAAAAATACCTTCCATACCTTGCGCACCAAGCTGGGCATCAAAGACTCTGAGCGACATCTGGTTCTGAAATACCATAGGGATCTACACAAGTACATCCAAACCAAAATAGAGTTTTTGGACATCTCATCACTGGGAGCCGCTTATAGATATGTTGTCAAAATAGAGAAGAAATTTAAGCAGCAGAACAAGTGAGAATTTGGGTCTGGAAATCCGCAAAAACCAAAGTATGGTAAAGGTATCCCTAACTCATAGGACAATGAAACTCAAGACAGTCAATCCAAGCCACAGGAAAATAAGGGTAATGGGAAGACGAAGGACACTAGGAAGTGTTGTGACTTCCACAAAATCCCTTGGTACCACACCGATGAATGTCGCTCAAACATTCATTAGTGGTCGACCTCAAAGAAACATAACCGAGCCCCGACTCGGACTCCAAATCAAAAAATAATGAAAAGAGACAGATAATTGATGCAGAACCCACTGTTATTTTCGCGACCGTAACAATCCAACCAAAATAACCAAAGAATCCTGAGGAGGGGGAGCGCCTTTTCCATTCACAAATGTGGGTGAAGGGGACCCCACTGCATTTTATTGTTGATAGTGGAAGCCAGAAGAACCACATCTCAACAGAGGTCATCAAGCAGTTGGATTTGCTGACAACACCACACCCGCAACCATACAACATTGGATGGATCCGCCAGGGACAAGATCTTTGTATCAGCCAGCAATGTCGCATGTCATACAACATCAAGCCCTTTAAGGATTAGGTATTGTGTTATGTTTTCCCACTAGAAGTCTATGATGTTCTGTTAGGCCAGCCATATATGTGGAGGCGTCATATTGTTTATGAGTCTCGACCTTGTTGTGTCATTGTTACTCTGGGGGGTCATCCCTATGGGATACCAGAGGTAGTTTCGACTAATGTACCGACAAAACAGTGCCACAAAGTAATCTCTCATACTGCAAAGTTTAGCCTCTTCACAACCTGGTCAAAAGAGAAGGACAATGCAACCACTGCAGCCTCAGCCCAAGACCCTTCTATCCAGCAGAAGCATATCAAAAATATTGTAGAAAAGCATGAAGATATTCCTACTGCACCTATGGGGGTGCCTCCACACTGCACAGTCAAGCCAAGTTATGATAAATCCCTTCATGTTCTTCATGTTGCATCTTCCCCGACAGAGTCCTCCCACACTCTAGAAGATCATGCAGCCATATTGGTTAAACATGCCCAACCCAACCAACAACATGTTCATAATAGCCTTCAACAAGCTAAGCAAGACAGCTTCTTCAGCAAGGCAAGTAGTTCACCAAGGTTCAGATTCAACAAAAGATTCCCCGAGGACTTCATGCAATGGATACCATTTCTTCCTAAGGGGGTATGATTTATCCAGACAGAAATCGGTGGCCAACCACCTATTTCGCTGGCTCAAAATAGGGGTTTCCACCTTGGCAGTTTTTCTACATATTTTTGGGTCCTAAACTTTCGAGGTCGTTTTGAGGCACTAAACTGCATTTTTTGGGCCTTCCACAGTCACACTGTATATTTTCAACAAAGTGTGATGGAAAATGTGTAGTCCTCGGATAGACCTTTCAAACGAGCTATTGTGCGCCCCAAAGAGAGATCGTATGCAAAAGTTACACCCTTGGGAAGTTGATGTATCAACTACCCCCATCGGGGCCCACAAACCTTTTGGTGTTTCATCTTCCAAGGTTATGGTTTTGGATTTTATTTATGATAAAAATTCATCTAGAGCCTCATTGTAAACATCATCATCTTCTTATGAATGAGTGTAGCCATCACATCTCTTCTCAAAGATAAGATGCCACCATTCTAGCGAGTCATTCACTCTGTAATTTTACAGTTTTTGTACATTCTCTCATTAATAAAAATTGTGCATTACTACATTTTTGTGTTTATTGCAATATCTTTGTATATTTAATCATTGTTATATCTATGCCTTCATTTTTTTCTCAAAATAATCTGGATCACTTATCCATCTAGCTCTCACAGGAAACGTTTTTAATTGGGGACATGTCCTCTCTACCAACATCAACCAAGAGGCTCAAAAATATGAAGAGGGACCTTCAAGGTACTGCCCAGGATTTTTTAAGTTTGGATATTTGACCATCGTTGTTTGTGCAGTAACCCATTTTCCCCTTTTATCTTGGAACTAGTCTCCCTCTGAAGAAGCAGTCCACTTGTATTGCTCTAAAATGTGGACAGTCAATTGTAAATACTTCATCTATGACATATGCAATTATTTCAGGGTCCCCTCGCATTTGATTTTGAAAAATCATCCAATTCCCAGATTTAATCGGGAAGCTATGGACACTATTAAGGAGATTTTTCATTAGTTCATGGGTGAGGAATTTTCATACATTAGAATAAATGGGTGTGAAGGGGCTCCCCATATTTTACCTATATATGTCCTGGATAGACTAGCTTTGAGAGAAATTGCATACCAAATTGTCAGTGTCGGCATTGTTGCATTCTTATCAAGAAGTCATAAAAATAAATGGCCTCCATTCCCAATTTCACTAGGAATTTTTACTTTATTAAATACCAAACATGCTCAGAAGGAGGTGGCTCGATTGGAAGGAATTTGGCTAGCTCAAGAGAATTTCAAAAAGCATGATCCAATAGAAGTTGTTAAAACACATTGTGCTATGGTTAAAAATATTAGAGCGTACACTCATGACAATGACCCATTTGACATTATTTTTCAGGGAACCACAAGTTTTTGTGAAGTGTCACAGAGAATTGATGCAATAAGAAATAGCTCCAAAATCAGAGAATTCCTAGACTGGCGGTTCAAGAGAAAAAAGACCTTCTTGAAGGAAAAGAATGAAAAACAATGTATTGAAGAAATAAATGTTGATGAAGAAGAGGATGAGCAATACAAATCTGAAATAGAACATGATCATAATGTTTCCACATCTGACACACGGTTTGACAAAACAAATCAACAAGGCAAAGCCACAAAAGGACAAGAACATAACTAAGTACAAACAAACACTCCTAAGAAAACCCCTGAGGTAAATGTAGATCTTAGTGCTAACCCAGGTATTGAAAATGCACACTAAGTTGTTGTTCCTATTGTTCTAGGCATTGATACTACCCTATAAATTCCATCCCTAGAATAATAGTTCCAATTTATCTTGATCTTGGCAATCTTCAACATACCCAATACATTGTTCTCTTGTTGGATAATTACACCCTTGATTATAAGACAAAAACCATTGTCAAGAGAAGAACTAAAAGGGGAAATGTTTCTCACTGTGAGGAGGTTACACATGAAACAGTGCAATTATGGGATGTTGCGCATTTAAATGATGAATATTTTGCAGATGAAGTTGTTGATGCTTTAGGGGCATTTTCCAACGCAAAAAAAAATGGCTTGTAAGTGAATTGTCTTCTCATTTAAAAAGATAAAAGAAAAGCGCAGAACAGTTACAAGAGAAGTTGAAGTAACAGGAAGCATGTTGGTCTGAGGAACATAAAAATCATTTGAAGCAGCTTGCAAAAGCAAATAGAATCTCTCTAGATACCATTGTACAATTAACAACTAAAATATATAAGTTCAAAGTTGAACATGATAGATAGGTAGAGGTGTTTCTTGATGAGAAAAAGAAATTGAGCAAACATTATGAGAGTCAAGTAGATACTTTGACTGCTCAATTAGATGAAATGAAAATCAAAATAGTAAATTCACAATTCTTAAAGAAATAAGCAATGGATTTGAGCAATAAACTAGATTCTTTACAAGAATCACTTTACACCAAGTTGTATCTCATCAAAGAACAACATGAAAAAGTTCTTCAGTTCACTACAGAATCTCAAACAGGGTTTGAGAAACAACAGGAAGCTCAAATATTATTTGACGATTAAAAAGCATCGAAAACAAAAGAAACTAATTATCCTCGGGGTTACTCCATATTCTCTGAGGGGGGGGGGGGAGGAATATGAATACAAGCATCAATTGACTCATGGAAAATCAATTGCTTATTCTCACGGCATTTAATCAAGGAAACAGTCAAGAGTTGCTTAGACTTATGGGATCTATCTCTAGATATAATTGAGGATTATGAGATGCCTCATGTGCAATTTCTTGTCCAATTAGTACCCTTATCAGATTGTCTTGCAGATGTGCATCAACAAATTATCTCAAGAATGGATGGGATCACTCAACTCAATTTTTGGAATGTGGAGAGTGCCAAACAATTCATCACTCAGCGTGCAGAATGTTCCAAATCCATCGATAATTTCTTATTGAAATTCAAATTAGGACATGAAGAAACCACTAAAAATATATATTGATGTAAGTTGAACAAAAAAATACCCCAGACACCATTAATTTCACTAATGTCGAAGAAATTTACCCTATGGAAAAATCACGTGTGAATGCAACGAGGAAAAGTCAGAAGGAAGTTGTTGGTACTAAGGAGAACACTCCTACTTAATATCATCCATCAAATCAAATCGATATATGGATCAATCAATTGGAACAAAATGTGGAATCAATTCTTTGTTTTAGGATATTATATTTCTATTTATTTTAATAATTTAGACAGAACAATGGGGGGTTGAAAACTCGAGAAATTGGCTAGGTACACTATTGTAAAAGCCATTTTTTTTTTAATTTGAAGACCTGAAGTGGAGGTACCTACATTGTGTTTCAGTTGTTTTAGTACCATTATTCAAATCTAATGAAATGCAGATTTTGCAAGCCATTATCATCTTTCTTTGAGATTTATTGATGAATGAATGTTTTTGTTATCTATTTTTGCAGTATTGTTAAAAGATTTGAGAAATTATTATCTCATTTCATTCTTGATTGAATTTAATGGGAAAGATAATAAATTAAGATATGAGTATGCATGTTGATGATCTCTTGGTAACTATTTACTAAATGAATTATTAATATGTATTTCTTTTAATTGTTTTTATATGGTGTGAACTTTGTCCATAATCTGACAGCTTACCTTTATCTCGTATTTAATTCATGTCTTTCACCTATAATGAGTGTGTGTATACATATTTGTTCTTTTTGTAGTAACTATTTCCTGGGTTAAAGATGATGTGTAGTTGTTTTAATTATTATCAGGTTGTATGAACTATTTCTATAGCTTGATAATTTATCTTTATCTCACATTTAATATATGTTATTTTTCTTGCTCCTGACTGGGAGACTATGGATTGCTTCTATATTCCAGTCAAGATAGTGTAGTTTTAGAATAGAAATAGATTAGTTATTTCTTTGTATACATAATAGTTTAGAGGAGTTTCAAGAAAGGTCTCATTTTTCTATGAGTAAATTCCCCTAAGTGGCAATCGGGCCCACATACCAGTGAGGATTTCCATCCTAAACGATTATAGGCCTAATTGGGGCCTTGATTAGGAAATTTATCTATGTTGACTTCTAGGAGTTTTTCCAAGCATCAACATTTTGGCACTAGAAAGAGGGCCGGAATGACAAGCTGACCCTGTGGATCTATTCACTTTAACTTATATTTTTAATTTTTAATGGTTCCTTCCCAAACTGTTATTTGGAGATGTGTTTATGGATGAGTATCAGGTATCCCTCCATTAAAGATAGTCAAACTCTTGTCTAAAACTAAGTTTGATAGTGAGAATGAAACTATCGCATCTGAACATGCTTTTCAATTTATTCAAAATTGTATTTCTCATAATATTTTTTACAAAGGTGTCATGTGTAGATTATTCGCTCTGACTTTGGAAGGTTGTGTTAGGAATTGGTGTGAAACATTGCCATCCGCATCTATTCATTAATTGCAACAATTTGTAGATGAGTTTCTATCTGCTTCTAAGAATTTCAATTATGATAAATTATGTGAAGAGTTGAATGATCTTAGGATGAAACCAGATGAATCATTAGAATAATTTAATACAAGATTTATACTTCTTTGTTGCGGATTTCCTTCAAATGAAATCCATTCTCTTAGTGAATGGTTTCAACATATTATTTATCTTTTCGACAAACAAGATCAATCCATCATTAATTAATCTGAATCGTGCATTTATACTCATTCACAGGTTGATTTAGAATTTCATGAAAATCCAGAGGATTTAGAAGTTGTAGGAGGTCAACATTGTTTGAAAACCTTTTTCACTCTGATAGATGTGGATCAGGAAGAACATGATATTTTAGAATATGTAAACATGACTTCTAATAATTCTTGTATGTCAGTATCTTCTTTAAATGGGGAGGAAAGTTTGAATAGAGATGAAGAAAATTGTCACAATCTAGAAAATACTAAAACTACTTCAGGAATGAAAGAGACTAGATCTAAAATTTGTGTTCATAATATGGAATAATATTCTCATAGTTTGAGATTCAAGACCAATTTCTGGAAGACTTCATCATTCATTGTTCTATTGATCCTCCATCAAAAATAATTCTTGAATCTTCTCGTTTTCTCTCGCCTTTACGTCTTTACAATTAACATAATCATGTTTTGGATAGCATCTTGTGTTCAGATATTTCAATAAATATTACCATGGATATTGATTAGTTTATTATAGGAGAAGAAACAAATACACAATTGAAATCAGACATGGATATTCTAACATAAGAAAAGTCGCCCTTCAAAAAGGTTTCCTTTTCAAGAGACGCTTTTCATTTTATTTCATCTTCCACTTATTATTCTTTGTACCTTGATATGTTCAATGGTTTTTCTTCTCATGTAATCATTTCAGATCCTTTGGAATTTCATTATGCGTGGCCAGACTCTAATAAGGTGCGAGATGATAATAACTTATATTTAGGAGATGAAAAGAATGAAACTTATTTCCATGAATCTTTCAGTATTATGTCTTGTCAATCTTCTACATGGGAATAAGGAGTTGTTATAACAAGCTTATCTCACAAAGTATATTTTATTGATTCAACTACATTTTTGATCGGTGGAGACTCTTGTTGTAATTATCTATGTGAGATTATAATCTTTAATGAAATAAATGATGTTAATGGTTGCCATAATGTTAATAACAATTTGTTTTATACAATAAGGGATGATTGCTCATACACATTATTTGTTCCTACTTACCCATTACAGGTTGGTTATTTGAAATACAAGTTTGGGAAGAGTTGTCAAGAAAATGAGACACTTATGTTTCAAACTATGGTTATGTCAAGTTCTCATGTTCCTGTTATGATCTCTGAAATAAATTATTCCAAGATTCTTCCACAAGATATTATTCATAACAATTTTTCACATGATCATCGCCCATCTGTAGATTCCTTCCAATATTTCTACATTATTCATTTTATATATCATGATGAATTAGAAGTTTGCTTAGAGGAATATTTTCATGCAAGATTTCCTGTAAATAATAATGTTTTTATCTTGCACATGTTAGATATAGGTCTAGATATTTTAAAATTTTCTTCCTCGGATTATTATTAATCCAATTTATATTACTAATTTATGATATACATATGATTGAAGGTTCAAAGTTACATGAGTAGCTACTCTGGAAGTTTGATTTGACGTAGTTTTTAATAATCAAAGTAGTTTATAATAGGTTAGAAGTAGATTAAATATTTTAATTTTGGTTTACTTATTTCACAAGTAGATTACCTCTCTTTTGTTTACTCAAATGAGCAGTTATGAAGTGATATGTCAATGTCAAGTTGAAGACGAGCCTTCATCAGGATGTGTTCAGGGAAGTTTAATTCAACTTCCTTCTCTCTTTGTTATGTATCATCTTGCTCATAATTACTTTCATTAAACATTTATTTTCAAGTCCCATATTTAGCTTTTGATTATCAGGACTTAGTTGTGAAATGTTTAGTTCAATCATTTTTCTAAGATCGTGAAGCAAGAATATCTAAAGAGAAAAATGAGAAAGAATTTGATATTTGATTACACAGAAATTTTAATTCTTTTAATCTCTTTTGACATGAAACTTAATTGATGACGCTCTCATGTTTTGAAATTGATGTCATAACTGTACATTTAGTTTAGGATTTATTTTTGGGATTGTTCATTTTTATTTTTGATTTCTTTGTGATGTTTGCTTTTAATAAAAGGCATGATTTACTAAACATCTCATACGTTGGTAAAAGGAATTTTATCTATCACGATTTTAAGGAAAGAACATATTTATATGAAAAACATTGGAAGGATCTAATAGGGATTAGAATTCAAACTTACAATTCATTGTATCCCTCATAATATAATTCCTCCTTTCTATTTTCGCTTGTGATCTAATTGTTTACTCAATTTCCCTTGTTGAGATCTTGGTATATTCAAGGCTTATCTTGATTTGGCAATTTATTTTTAATGTTTAGGTCATTTTGATTAAATAAATCTTTGTACTTTTCTAGATTTTTTGTTTTTCCCACGCTTTCAAGTTTGTTTGATTGTTATAATTTTTCGATGGTAGATTTGTCATTGGCAAGTTTTCCAAGATTTATTTTTGCTTTTGTCATTTTGATTGAATTTTTGAAAGGGGTTATAATCCTTGACAAATAAATGATAGCATTTAGGTAGTGCTTTAAGGCCTATACACAATTGAAAGCATTACGCTTAATCATCTATACAAATTTCTATGACTTATAAGTAGAATTTCTATATTTATGGTGGAAATACTTGGTTAACATGAATTCATACTTATAACACTAGCACATTTTCACTTTAGGTTTCTTACAGATTGTCTTTTATGAGCCCCATTCACCTCACATTAAAATAGCATATACCTAAAATGATTGGTGGAAGGAAGACCTTAAGATAAATTTTGGAAGTGAGTAGATTGCCAAGCAAATATAAATAACTCGCATATCACCCTTCTTCCCTAAACACCTAATTGCATATGCAATACTTATATTTTAAATCATTAAGGGTGTAACAGAATAAAAGGGAAGTTGAAAGCACTTTTAGTGTGGGAAGTACAAGTAAACATGTTGGGGATATGGATGCTCGCTAGCAGCGGGGCTTTGCTTGTATGATACTAAATCATCTTCATTGGGGCTATGGACGCTCATGGGAAGCGAAGCAATGTTGGGTCAAAGGGAGATAAGGAAAACACGAAGGAAAATGTTTACTCACTCATGATGAAAGTCTTAATTCATGCCTTATACCAATTATTTGTAGGATGAAAGCTAAGAAAGGTTAGCTTCAAAAAATCTAATTGAGGATGTAATCTGTAAGTTACCTGATGTTTGTGTTTAGTGAGAATATCTTTTAAAACTCTTGAACATATGGTGAAACCCATAATTAAGAAATCTATATTTACATTCATTTGAGCTTACTTTTAACATTTAGTGTGAATAAGAATTTTAAGCACCATTAGACAGAGATAATTGTTTCGCCTAGTGTGTCGCCATTTGTTGAGCCTCAACAACCCCCCATTATTCTCAAAATTTTGAATAAATAATAATGGATTCCTTTGATTTATTTCATTTATTCCAATATTTTTTGGTCTTTTACTTTTCAATTTAATAAATTTGTATTCTTTATAATCCAATAGAAACTTGCAAAATACTCTTTTAAAACAAAATAACTTGGCAATAAGACATTTTTCCCGATCTTCCAGTACCCCGGTGGGCCGGTGGTACCGGGGCAGGGATGTCGTCTGTTTAAACTCTAATAAATTCTTGGCACCCTGATCTTCTAGTGGGAAAGTGCCAGGACAACCCTTGCATCACTTTAATTACTTATATGTAATAACTCGATCTCTGGATATCCCATTCTCTCAATGGACCGGTGGGCCAATGATTTGGGTATACCAGATCAGACTTTGTTTCAATCATTTAATAAAATCATCTATCTCAATGGCCTAGTAGGAAAAAGGTATTGGATCGAGCTTTTGTTTCATTTAAACTCTTTTGAGACATGTTACGATCCTCAGTGATCCAATTCCTTGGTAGGTTAGTGGGACTTGATCAGGTCCTGTATTTTTCCTAATTGTTTGTAATAAGTCCCTAGTAGACAAATAACATCGTTATATCAGATCAGGATTGTATCTTTGTGCGCATTTTGAGTTATTGTACAAACACCCCAATCTCTAGTGCCCCAATTAAAGAGATTAATTACTTTATAAAATACAATAATAAAGAAAAACACTCATAAAAAATATATCGGCCTGGGATTCACTCGTTGGTTTAAAAGGTTAGCTCAAAACATCCCAATGAGCCAATGCTCGGTGAGAAAATGTTAGTCCGCAAATTTTAAAAATTCTAAACTATCATTTCAGGGGTTTAATGATTCTGACGTTGGTGGTTACAGGAATTAAACGAATTTATTGAACATTAGGTAGAGCGCATGCCTTCATCTTATGACCCAAATTTCTCACTAACCTCACCTTCAGCTATGTTGAGCTTTAATTTCATTTTCTTCATGATTTATGAGTATTAACCTTGGCTGCGTTAATCCAAGATTTCCAAAACACGGAATCCCTCCTGCTTGTCTTTGTTTGGTTAGTTTTTTTGCACATATTAATGATAAAATTGATTTTAATCAAGTTTATCAATTGATTTTGAAAGAAAACTTATATTGTGTCATCTGATTGTAGGAATTTTCAATACAAGATGACTAAAAAAGGGAAATTGAAGCAACAAAAGGTTGACGAAGAAGAAATAGAGAAAAATCCAAATTCATCCTTTTTCTCAGATACTTCCTTCAAGACAAGAGAAACTAATAGCTTATAATGGAGACATATATACAAATTCATTGAAGAAGGTGACTTTACAAATGAATACAAATATGATGTTGATGACCTGGTCGACATCAAGAAGTTAGGCCTTCATAAAGTTGTTTCCAAACTAGTGGTTTTTCCCTACTATGACATGGTATGATGGATAATCTCTCATACTGATTTTTCCACATGCACAATTGTTAATTATTCGCGACAAGTTGTTGGGTCTTTCAGGCTAGATGACATTGCCAACATGTATAAGATATACCTATCTACAGTTTGTCTAGATGACAATTTTATTAAGAATTTTATTCAGAAAGTAGTTGAAAAGGAAGAATTGCAAATGGTTGATTTAATTAGAGAATGGTGGAATGACCATAATTCTATCAAAATCATAGGAGACAAGATTTATCCTATCCCAAGGTTAAAGAAACCCCCCATGTTGGTTGTCATCATGATTTATCGCCTATATGGCGAAAAAGATTCCTTTAAATTTAAGTTGGGTTGGTTTCCTTTTATCCATTAGGTTCTCACAAGAGAATTTTTTTAATTGAGAACATGTCCTCTCTTCCAACATCAAGAAATAGGGTCAAAAATATCAAGAGACACCTCCAAGGTACTGCCCAAAAAAATTATGCCTTGTTATTTTACCGTTGTTGTTTGTGCAGTAACCCTTTTTCCCCTTTTAGCTTGGAACTGGTCTCCCTTTGAAGAAGTAGTCCACTCGTACTTCTCTAAAATGTGGACAAACAATTGTAAATACTTCTTCTATGGAATCTATAATTATTTCATGGTCTTGTTGCATCTAATTTTGAAAAATCGTCGAGCTCCCATATTTACCCAGGAAGCTATGGAAACTATTAAGGATATTAGTGATTGGTTCTTGGATGAAGAATTTCCATACATTAGAATATATGGGTGTGAATGAGCTCGCCATATTTTACCTAGATATGTCCCAAACAGACTAGCTCTAAGAGAAATTGCATACCAAACTGCCAATGTTGGCATTGTTGCATTATTTTCAAGAAGTTAGAGGGTGAAATCACAGAGGTGGGTAACACTTTCGTGAAAAACTGATATCCAAAATTTCGAAAAACTTTTTTTCGGCCAAAAAGTGAAACGTCAAATCGAACGGTAAACTGACGGCACCCTCGATTTGCATGTAAAAATTTAGTCGGATGGATTTTTTCCATCTGAAAATATGTTTTCGACCGAAATATATTCCGACCGAACATTATTTCGGCCAAAATATTGTTTGACCGAACAATCTTTCGGCCGAAAGAAGTTTATATATCAACCACACATCGATCTAGAAACATTTTTCCAAGCTCTTTGCCTTTGAGAGCGTTTGAGAGCGTTGGCGCGGACGTAGTTTGAGAGCATTGGCGAACGTAGTTTGAGAGCGCAGAGGTCGTGTTGTTGTGTTGGTGGGCCCAGACGTAGGTTTGGCGGGTGTTCCTGTGGGCGGTCGGTTGTTGTGTTGGCGGGTCGAGCTTCAAGTATTCATGTCTAACTCTTAGTTTTTAATTTTAATTTTAATTTGTAATTTGTAAAATGTAATTTAATTTTTATTTTTAAATAAAAATTTTGTTAATGTGGCTTCCCTTGTGGCCAAGCCATGGGCACGCCAATGGCTTGGCTACAGGGCTGGTAACACTTTATTAATAATTCAAATTTCAAACCACCATGTGCCTCACATGTTTTAACATAATTTTCAAACCATGTGGTTGTAATGTTTCAGCATAATTTCGGTGTCATAGCCAGCTAGAATGAAGGAGCTTTAATTAAGTAAAGACGCAGTAGCACTATTTTGTATAGTATATGAGCATACAGATTTCTGCCAATTCTTTTTCAAAGTGAATGCCCTAAATGCAATAGGGGGCTTTTTAAGTGAGCGTTACCAAATATCTGGCTTCAACAAAATTCATACAATTTTTATTGAATCAAAACACAGTTATTTTTTAATGGCATGGCTTAAATTTATATCCGTTAATACAAACGCTTATGAGTATTATTAAATTAAGTTAGTAGAGATGAGTACCAACGTATATAGAGATTTATATCTGGCAATTTAAACAATAGAGATTTTGTCCAAAGCCTAAAATTAAGCCATGCCATTAGAAAATGACTGTGAGTTCAATAAAAATGGTATGAATTTTTGTTGAAGCCAGTAACACCCATGTTCTGATCATGGCTCACTTAAAAATCACTTGTGCACTTAAAAAGAACGTATGCTTTTAGTTCATTCATACTGGAAAATGCACTTAGTACGTAATCAGAATGGCCAAAATTATATATACTCATAGTGTATAATGATTGGTTTAGTATATGGTGTTTAATTTTTTCAGTTAAAATTAAACATAATGCAATGAATTAATTATTGGTTCACTGCATGTTGCAGTGTATTCATTCCACACAATTCACTATTTAATGGACAATACGAAAAACAGTTCCTTACCAGTCCCTATGAATTACATATTACATTAATTACATTTAAATATTACATTAATTACAATTACAAAATTACATTTACAGAATTACATATTACATTAATTGCATTTATAGAATTAAGTGAATCAATTTCCAGAATTACATTTACATATTACAGTGACCACAATTTCTAGATTCAATATTTCAATAAACTACCTGTGATAACATATGCACTGCATATGTTATATAAGCCTTCAACGATCATCATGAATTCATTTTTAACTATCATGGCATTGTATTTAGAAAGAATAATCTAGTGTCATATTGTATGATTGTAGTTCAAGAACAAGAATCTATATGGAACAATTATTTCTTGAGTGCATCGTATTTTTTAACACAATTTCATAGTGTACAAGAGTCTTAAAAAAATATTATTAAAAAGAAGTAATCACAAGTGACAAAATCCTTAAGAATGAATTGATCAAATAAAACTAGGTTCAAAGTAATCACAAGTGAAAAAATCCTTAAGAATGAATTGATCAAATAAAACTAGGTTCAAAGTGTTTGCTAGCAAACATTTACACCAAGATTCAAGATATTTTCCATGAATAGAAAATCTATATTACTTTGTTAATGTTGGTATTTCTATAATGAGTCAATCTATTCATAGATTGATTAGGTTCAAAGTGTTTGCTAGAAAACATTTACACTAAGATTCAAGATATTTTCCATGAATAGAAAATCTATATTACTTTGTTAATGTTGGAATTTCTATAATGAGTCAACCTATTCATAGATTGATTATGTTTTAGGTAATCTGTAATGGTCATTATCCAAGCTATCAAGATTCCTTAGGTTAGTGAGTCGGGCCAAGCTATGATATATGATGAATAATGTGAGTCGGGCCCCATACAAATCCTCAAAAATTCATGAGCTCACTATTACTCCCAATTGGATACTCTGGCAAGCATCCCAAACTGTAACATAAGGGAATCCAAATGTTTTGTATTTTATAAAAATTTCATAAAAATTTCAGTCTTTCTAACTTTTTAATTCAAATCTTTTGTATTTTATAAAAATTTCAAATCTTTAGGAATTCAATATATAAATCCATTTTTACATATGTAATATTATAGTATCATAAGTTTCTTAAAAAATTTAGCTTACAAAGTATCTTATAGTGCCTTGTTCACCGTTAAATTATATTAACTCTTTCATAAGTTATGTTGTTTTCAATATTTTTGCACTTTATGCACTACAAAACCAATATGCC
>ML832692.1:52577-71863 GCA_009831015.1 Picea engelmannii
ATCAAATTGTAATTACAATCATTTATATTATTTACAATATTTTAAATTTGAATTCTATACTTTGAATTTTGTACTTTCTGAATACATTCGCTTGATGTGTGTCGTGTGCTTGATCATCATATGTGCATGCATACCTTGGTTGAACTTCTTCTTGTCGAAAATCTCTATTGACATTATCATCATTTCTTTCTTCAATATTTGCACGTTCATGTTTCTTTCGCTGATAAAGCTCTTTCCTTTGTTCGATTTGGCGAGTATCATCTCGAGTGCGATCATATTTTCTCTTGCGCAAAATTTTATTTCCCATGAATTTTATAGTTATCTATAAAAGATATGTTCAACAAAGACTTCACCTTGAAAAAATGCTCAACATTTATCTTTCAACATATAAATTGTTATTCCAATAAAAACTTGAACAAACATCAATTACCTTATTCAACAAAAACCAAAAAGATGATTTGAAACTTTGTTTAAGTGCTCTAGAAAACCACCATGTATCGATATCGATCCTCTGATTAAGCCTATGGAACAGAGGGAAGAAATAAAGAAAGAAAAGAATACCGCTGCAATCAGTAATAGAAATGCTTTGAAATCCCTATCCCCGAGCTTATATATGTCTGTCCATTCGATGAATTGTGTTAAATGTGTTTGGTCGAAAGCCTATTTATACAATTTGGCGCAAAATGAAACGATATGACGTGTCATTTCATTTTTTTCGACGGGTGGAATTCGTTCGACAGCCTTTCGGTTGAAAGAACGGTTTTTCGGCCGAAAACCTTGGAAACTGTTCAGTTTTGACGGTTTTCGTTAGATTTTAGTCTTTCGGCCGAAATATTAGATTTTCGGCTGAAAGATTATTTCGACCAAAAAAAGGAAATTGGGACTGAAAACTAAAACCAGAGAATTGCCCCAAGCTTAACTGAACTTCGGAGGTTGCAGACTCCTGCAAATATTGAGAATTTGATTTTGAAAATGACACCAGCATTTCCAAAACTAAATCTACTTTCAATTCTTATAATTTGTTTTCATTTTCTTTATTTTTATCTAATTTTATTTAATTTAAAAAAAAAACTACATAATATTTTCAGTAGACATTATGATTCAATGAAATGAAATATCGGTATCTCTAAAAATATACAGTGAAAAAAATTGAAAAATATATATATTCATAATCCTTAAACTGTTCTTTTCAAAAGGGTATATTTAAATTTTAGTTTTATGTAAAAATTAAGATAGATACAAGGTGTAGAAAAACATGTGTTTAAAATCTGCAACGTTTTCAGCTTGGTCAACTTCAAAAAATTCTAGAAATTATAATATTCATTCGTTAGATTCAAAATTATAGTCATAATAAAATAAAGTCTCTGTAGATTGTTGCAGTATATTTCGTTTCTTAAAAACATAAGTTTAATAATAGATACATTGTTGTAGAAAGAGAAACTCATTATCATTCCTTTCATGTTTAAGGAACATACTGTTAAACAATTGTCAAATTGACATATCAAATCGTGATAAAAAAAAATTTGGAAAATAGTCATTGGAAAGCTAACACAATTCTTCACAAGTTTGGTTTTTACTATAAAGTGAAATTCTAAATAAAAAAAATACTTTTGTATGCCGAAAGTTGAAGAACTTGTGAAAATACTGTTTTTTTTCTTCATAAAACAAGCAAAAGTGTAACCCATCTTCATGATTTCACCCTAGAAAAATTAAAGGCCTTCATTCCCAATTTCACTAGGAATTTTTAATTTATTAAATACCAAGCATGCTCAAAAGGAGGTGGCTCAATTGGAAGAAATATGGTGGGCTCAAGGGAATTTCAAAAAACATGACTGAATAGAGGTTGTTAAAAAACATTGTGCTATGGTCAAAAATATTAAATCATACACTCGTGAGGATAACCCATTTGATATTGTTTTTCAAATAGCCACAAGTTTTAATGAAGTGTCATAGAGAATTGATGCAATAAGAAATATATCCAAAATCAAATAATTCCTAGACTGGAATTTCAAGAGAAAAAAAGGCCTTCTTGAAGGAAAAGAATGAAAAATAGGGTATTGAATAAATAAATGTCGATGAAGAAGAAGATGAGCAATCCAAATATAAAAAGGAACCTGATCATAATGTTTCCACATCTAACACGGTTTGACAAACAAAATTAGCAGGGCAAAGCCACAGAAGTACAAGAACAGGACCAAGCAGAAACAAACAAGCCCCTAAGGTAAATGTAGACCTTAGTACCAACTCAGGTACTGAAAATTCACACTCATATGTTTTTCCTATTGTTCCATCCATTGATACTACCCCTATAACTTCCATTCCTAGAAGAATAGTTCCAATTTCTCTTGATCTCGATAGTCTTCGACCTATCCAAGACATTGTTGTTAAGAGAAGGACTAAGAGAAAGACTGCTCACCATGGGGAGGTTACACATCAAACAATCCAGCTCTGAGATGTTGCACATTTAAATGATGAATAATTTGCAGAGGGAGTTGTTGATGCTTTAGGGGCATTTTCCAACGCAAACAAACGGTCTCTAAGTAAATTGTTTGGTTAGTTAAAAAGAGAAAATAAAAGAGAGGAAGAGTTACAAAAGCAGTTGAAGTCATGGGAATCCAGTTGGTCAGAGGAACATGAAACTCAGTTGAAATAGCTTGCAGAAGCAAATAAAATCTCTTTGGATACCATTGTATAGTTAACAAATAAAATAGATGAGATCAGAGCTTAACATGATAGACAAGTAGTTGTGTTTCTTGATGAGAAAGAGAAATTGAGAAAACATTATGAGAGTTGAGTGGACACTTTGACTGCTCAATTAGATGAAATGAAAATAAAAATAGAAAATTCAAAATCCTTAGAGAAAGAAGCAATGGAGTTGAGAAATAAACTAGCTTATTACAAGAATCACTTTACATTAAGTTGTATGTCATCAAAGAACAACATGAAAAAGTGATTCAATTTTCTATAGAATATCAAACACGATTTGAGAAACAACAGGAAGATCAAATATTATTTGATGATTTAAAAGCATGGGAAACAAAAGAAACTAATTTTCCTTGGGGTTACTCCATATTCTCTGAGGAGGAAAAAATTCAAATACAAGCATCACCTAACTCCTCGAAAATCAACTACTTATTCTCACATGATTTAATCAAGGAAACAGACAATAGTTACTCAGACTTATGGGATCTACATCTAGATATAATTGAGGATTATGAGATGCCTCATGTATAGTTTATTGGCCAATCAATACACTTATCAGATTGTCTTGCAAATGTGCATTGGAAAATTATCTCAAGAACATATGGGAACACTCAAATCAATTTATGGAATGTGGATGGTGTCAGAAAATTCATCACTCGGCTTGTAGAATGTTCCAAATCCATCGATAATTTCCTATTGAAATTCAAATTAGGACATGAATAAATCGCTAAAAATATATATTTATGTAAGTTGAAAGAAGAAATTCCCCAGACACCATTAATTTCATTAATGTCAAAGAAAGTTACCCTATGGAAAAATCACATGCAAATGCAAGGAGGAAAAGTCAGAAAGGAAGTCGTTGGTACTAAGGAGAACACTCCTCCTTAACATCAACCATCAAATCAAATCCATATCTGGATCAATCAGTTGGAACAAAATGTGGAATCAGTTCTATGTTTTAGGATCTTCTATTTTTATTTATTGTAATAATTTAGGAAAAACAATGGGGGGTTGAAAACTCGAGAAATTTACTAAGTACACTATTGTAAAAGTCAAAAATTTTGAATTTGAAGACCTGAAGTGGAAATACCTACATTGTGTTTCAATTGTTTCGGTTCTATTATTCAAAGCTAATGAAATACATATTTTGCAATCCATTATCATCTTTCTTTCAAATTTATTGATGAATAAATGTTTATTTTCTCTACTTCTGCACTATTGTTAGAAGATTTGAGAAATTATTGTTTCATTTCATTCTTGATTGAATTTGATGGGAAAGATAATAAATTAAAATATGAGTATGCATGTTGATGATATCTTGGTAACTATTTACTAAATGAATTATTGATATGTATTTGTTTTAATTGTTGTTAGACTGTGTGAACTATTTCCAAAATCTGATAGCTTACTGTTATCTCATATTTAATTCATGTTATTCACCTATACTGAGTGTGAGTATACATATTTGTTCTTTTCTTAGTAATTATTTATTGGGTTTAAACTGATGTGTAATTGTTTTAATTTTTATCAGGTTGTACGAACTATTTCTATAGCTTGATAATTTATCTTTATCTCACATTTAATATATGTTATTCTTCTTACTCCTGACTGGGAGACTACAAACTGCTTTTATATTCCAATCAGGATAGTGTGGTTTTAGAATAGAAATAGATTATTTCTTTATTTTTCTGCATAATAGTTTAGAAGAGTTTCAAGAAAGCTCTCATTTTTCTAAGAGAAAATTACCCTAAGTGGCAATCGGTCCCACGTATTGGTTAGGATTTCCATCCCAAACGAGTATAGGCCTAATTGGGGCCTTGATTTGGTAATTTCTCCATGTTGACTGCCAGGATTTTTTCCAGGAATCAACACATTGTTATAGGAAAACTCTGTGAGATGTAAGTAATCCTCCCATTTAGTTGGTTTGTTCATAATATACATGCAAAGTATGTCTTCAAGCATTTGATTTGTTCTCTCGATTTGATCATCTATTTGTGGATGATAAGTAGTACTACAATTTAACTCAATACCCAATACGTCAAACTGTCCCTTCCAAAAATTTAAGGTAAACTCTAGATATCTATCTAATATGATTGTAGTGGGAATCCCATGCAATCTGAAATTTATCTCGTGAAAATTTATGTGATGTCCATTGTTTTATACGTGGACCTTATGGAAATAAAATGGACATTCTTACTTAGTTTATAAACTACCACCATAATAGCATCATTTTGCTTGAATTCTTTGGGAAGCCCTATGATAAATTCCATTTCAATCACCTCCCATTTCCACTCTAGAAGGGGAAAAGGTTGTAACAATCCTATTGGGTGTTGATATTCAAATTTTACACGTTGGTATTCAAGGCATCTTGCAATATATTCCACAATTTTCCTTTCCATTCCAAACAAAAAATATTGCTTCCTTGCAATAGCAATCATTTTTTGGTAGGATGGATCTCTTGAGTAAGGATTGTTATGCATTTCATCCATACAGCTCTGTTGAGTTAAGAATGTACGACATATCCTTTTGGATCAACAACCCTTCTTTATCCATCTAGTAACCTGCATACTTTTGTTCAAATTGTTCTTGTTGGAATCCATTTCTTACTTGGTTGAAGTGTTCATCATCATCAAGAGTTTATTTCGTCTATTTTTTCAATCAAATTCACATGTACTAATGGTTTCCATATGTATCACTTCCATGCTTATACTGAGTGCATCTATGACTTTATTTTATTTATGTTTTATGTGTCTTATCTCAAAGTCATATTCACTAAGGAAACCCAACCACCTAGCTTGTCTAGCATTCAAGTGTGGTTGATCAAATAATTGCTTCAACCCATTGTGATTTTTCATTAGCACAAATTTTATACCTATCAAGTAATGGTGCGACATATTCAATGCATTGATGATAGCAGCAAGTTCTAGATCATGGGTAACATATTTCCTCTCATTCTCTTTTAGATTTCTAGATTCACGCATATCAAATGGTTTTTTTTCATCCAAACTCCACCAAGTCCTTCTTCACATGCATCTTTGTATACACTACAATATCTGTGTTTGGGTTTTCTATTTTAATATTGGAACATTGGTAAAAAGATGTTTCAAATATTGAAAACTATCTTTACATTTCTGAGACCATACAATTTTTACCCATTTATTTCACAATGAATTTATTGGGTAACCTATCTTGGAGGATACCTCAATGAACCTTCGATGGGTAACCTGCAAGACCCTTAAACTATCTCACATATGCCACATTTTTAGGAGTAGGCCAACTCATTATAGCCTTAATATTTTTTGGATCAACTGTTATTCATTTTTCTAAGATGATTTAACCCAAGTAATGGATATGCTTCTAACAAAAGTCACACTTGATTAACTTTGCATACAATTGATTCTCTCTCAATATTTGCAACATCATACTAAGATGGTCCTCATGTTCTTCTTTATATTTTTAGTAGACATGTATGTCATCAATAAAAACAAATAAAAACTTTTCCAAACACTTACTAAAAACATTATTCACAAGGCACATGAATGTAGTTGATACATTAGCAAGACCAAATGGTACTTCCACAAATCAAAATGACCATACCTTGTCCTAAAATATATCTTATGTATGTATTTATCATTGATTCTGACTTGATGATATCCTGATCTCAATTCAATCTTTGAGAACACATGTTCCCCTCTTACTTGATCAAACTAGTCATCAATCTAAAGAAATGGATATGTGTTCTTCATTATAACCTTATTCAAGTGTTTGTGGTTTATGCACAATCTAAAGGTCCCATCCTTTTTCTTCACAAAAAAAAATAGTACTCCCAAGGAGACACACTTGGCATGATGTATCATTTCTCTAAAAACTCTTGTAACTACATTTTCAATTCCATCAGTTCAAAGGTACCCATTTTGTAAGGATCTTTGAATATAGGTATAAACCCAGGCATAAGATCTGTTAAGAAGTTAATATCCCGCTTGGGAGGTAAACTAGGTATCTCATTTAGAAACATGTCTCTTAATTCTTGCAGTATTGGATAGTTTTCCAACTTTGGTCCCTTGTTTTCTGTTGATTCCAGCATATGCACTACATATAATTGATACCCCTTTCTAAAACTCCTCTTTAGTTGTACGTCTGAAATTTTTCTTATGGAAATAACTTATGTAATACCTCTAATTTTTCTCATATTTCCCTCCTCATCTATACAGTCAAAGGTTTTGTTGTATAAATCAAGTTTTACCTTATGTGATTTCAACCAATGCATGCCAATCAATACGTCATATGAACCAAGAGACGAGATGTTCAAATTTTCTCATGTGTAAAGTTCATTTGTTTCTAGTGGACATGTCTCCACCAACTCACTTACTTTTCTCTTAGTTTATATGACCAGTTGCACTAACCATGATTTCTTATGCTTGAAATTTTTAAGGACACATAAGTCAACAACTTTGAGTGCAATATAGTAGTGACTAAATCATGGATCAATCAAACTAGAAATAGATTGATTAGAAATAGTACCTTCAACTTCCACCATCGATGCTTGGTGGTCTATTTGTTAAACCTCCAGGGAAGCATGAATTATAGGAATGATCCTTGTCATGTCATTCACTATTGTATCCTCTTACATGTTGTGGATAGACCTATTGTTCTCTTTTCTATGGGGAAAATTATTGCGTAAGTGATCTTCACCACTTCCCCAACATTTCAAGGATTTGCTTGGCCTATTCTCCATTAATTCAATTGGTTTATTTCTACTTTGTGTTGGGTAACTTGGTTGGAAAATCCTTGGATTATTTTTATATGGAGAAGGTTTGAATCCCTTCATTTTTCTTAGTTCAACCTTATTTTCCTTCCATGTCTCATTGATCTCTAATTTATAATTGTATTTCTCATAGCAATATTTGTCCTTTCTATTTGCCTCATCAATATTTTTAAGCTCATCAAATTCAACATTATCTTTTTCAGACTGAGGTATCCCACTTAGAAAGCATTTAAGTTTTACTTTCTCATCCCTAATATATTTGGCATAACATAGTAGCTCCAATAACTTGATCACATAGTCATTTGTGCTAGCTTTAATTCATGAAATTTTTTGAACTTGTTATCATAGTACTTATCTGAAAGATATGTCTGCTAAAAGTACATTTTAAATTGCTTCCAAGTAATCTTACTCTCTTTAATTTTCTTCAACTATATGAGATGGTCCCACCAAATAGATGCTCTATCATTCAAATTAAGTATAGCCACTATAGCCTTCATGTTTCTAGGGTAGTCATGCTCTTGGAGGTATTTTTGAATTCCAAGAAGCCAAGCTTCAGCGTCTTGACCAGATTTCACCTCACCATCAAAGGTATGTGGTTTCACTTTTTTGACCTTAAAAGTAATATTTGGAATTCCTTTTCTTCCTCCTTTCTTGGGAAGAATATTTTGAATTGTTTCCAACCAAATATTCAATAGTAGTTGTTTCTTGATCAAATGATTTAGAAGGAGTATATATCCCATCTTTGGGGATCTATCCTTTGGTAATTTTATATCTCTTTCCTAAATCACTCTTACCAGTATTATTTTAGACCAATCCTTGATGTATTTGTCTCTAAATTTTTTTCAAGTTTTGCAATAGGGAAACATTTCACTGATTCTGATCTTCCTAAGCTTTAATTATCTTTTCATTATCTACCCTGCAAGTATGAAGTTCTTCCCTCAAAATTTTCATAGACTCAACCATGATAGTCTAGAGAAGTCTCAACGTCTCTCCTTCCATCAACATCTTTCCTTCCATTATATTTTTTCCATCAAATTCTTACCTATAATATCTACTTCAAAAACTTGAGGATTTTGCATATCCTTCATGGCCCCAACTTTTCAATTCCACAAAATTGAGTCCATGCAACTCTAATTGAACACTAGTTTTTATGTAACAATCATATCTTCTTAGCTTAACATAGCACCAAAATCAATGTCATCCATTTTCCTTTCAGACCATACAACCCCTATTGTTGTAACCATAGGCTCCTATACCAATTTGTAATGTACCTTCATACTAGTATGAAAAGAGGGGTTTGCTAGTCTAAAAATTTCATTATTTGCAATGGTATGTTAAATCATATTTCAATAATATAAGACTAGGTCAAAATAAACCCTTCCTCTTGGAATTAACTATGACAACATTTGGAATTTCACTAAACATTCATGAGTCAAGCTTTTAGTTTTTAAATATAAAGTCTAGTTAAGTATTACTCTAGATAACATAATGTAATTTCAAATTCTCCATTCAAGTAGAAATTGATAATCAATAATGTGCCTCATAACAAATATCTATGATTATGTTAATCATACAACAATGGCATAACTAATTCATCCTACGCTTAAGCAATTATTCCACATAATAATTATATTTCAGAAATTTAACATTGATCTCATCTCTTCAAATTATTAGAGTCTCTTAAATGGAGGTCTTGTTCTCTTCTCCAAGTAGGAAAATTCTAAGGCTTAGGTTTATTGTCCTTAGGCTCATGCATGTAACACCTTAATCCTTGAGTATAAATGTGATTCCATGATCATCAAGGTCATAAAAAGAATAAACAAATGATCCTTTAAGATACATGAGTTTTACTTCATAATTTAAAAGTACATACTTACACAATATTACATAAAACATTAAATCATGAGCACTACTAGACTTAAATCCAAAACAGGATATATATCAACATATGTCAAAGCTAAATACCTCACAGCCATCCTCAAGCTCATTCATTATAGTTACATAACATTGTATGCTTAGTAATCACGTGTTTTTAGGGGTATTGGGGTGATATAGATTGGATTGGTATATTATTTGTCATCTATCTCTATGCTTTATGGGTGAAAAAAATTGGAGGAATCAACTCGCAGAGCCATTTTAGTGGTTTCTCCCAATTTGAAAATTTGGGTTTGATAAATCATATGAAATATTCTGAATCCATTGAGGCATCAAAAGTCAGTTTTTAATTGTCCAAACCTTACTATGAACCAAGCGACTATATTCTACACATAGAGGGGCTTTCGCAGTGCAAAATATTAGATATCATTTTCGGGAATAACTGCATAGTGTAAGTCATTAATCTATGACCCATATCCATGAGTATTAGTCACAACTGACCAATAATTCTCATGATTTGAATAGTCCACTTAGCACTCATTGCATCGGGTGATGCTCACACACCAAGACCTTTCCATCGATGCAAGAATATCCTCAGTCGAAGTTTGTATGTGAAAGTTATGCCTCCCGCAAGTTGACATATTGTATTCATTAACATGGTGCGAGTGGATGCCATGTCATCCCCCCTTTCTTAAACGTGTGGGGATAGCCACGTAGTGAATTTTCTAAAACATTCTAGAAGGTTGAAAATTGGTCACTAATTAAGGGTTGAGGAAGTCAATACCCTAAGCCTAGACGGTTATCGGGCTATGTTAAATATCGGATCATTAGGAGGAGAAGTGGTTCCATTCTTTAGCATTATATTTTGTTCTGTATGTTTGAAAACACAAGTATTACAACAGAGGATGAACACCTTCAGTAACCACTCACACAACCAGATCAAAGATAAACACACTGATGTTTCTACATGGTAAAACCCCTATGGGACAACATCCATGGCCCCAACCAGCATGACCACTTGAAGCAATTAATTAATGCAAAATAAAATATTGCAGAGAGATTTACAAGAGAGTTTCTCACAATTGATCATCGGAAAATGACCCGTCATGCTCTTTAAATAGAGATCATGGACCAATCAGGTGTTAATCCATGGATCAATGTAACCGTTAAGATAGAAGAGAATATGAATCGTCAGATCACTCTATGTCGGGAACATATTGTGACCATCGGATTACCTAACTACAATTGCATACTAAAAAAACACACTTTTAGCTAACGACACATTGGACCAAGTTGATCTTAACTAAATCCTAAGTGTCTAAATATCCTAACAACCCCCCTTAAGAACAACTTGGGATAGGATTGAAGGATTTACAAAAGTGACATAATAGGAAAAGGAAGGAGGCATTAGAGCCTGTCCCCTCTTAATGACAACTTCATGAACTCCTAACATAGATCAAATTTTGGAAAACTTTTCTTCTATAAGAGACTTTGTGAAAATGTCTGCAACTTGATCTTCTATAGGGAAAAAGAGCACTTCAATAACTCGATCATGAATAAATTTCTAATTAAGTGCATGTGAAGCTCGATGTGTTTTCTATGTTGATGTTGAATTGAATCTTTGGCGAGCTTGATGACACTCTAATTGTTTCACCAGAGGGTGGTCGGATGTTGTTGTTGGACTCTAAACATTGAAAGGATATGTCGAAGCCACAAGACTTCCTGACTTGCATTAATTGTTGCTCGATACTCTGCTTCTTCTAAATAAAGAACAATAGCATGTTTTTTCTTACAAGCCCAAGTGACAGGTCATAAACTAAGGTTGAAAAAATAACCTGCAATAGACTTTCGATCATCAGGGTCGTCGACCCAATCGGGATCGGTGAAACCAACCAATAAAGGATTTCCCCCTCAACTGTACCCTGAACATACCAAAGTATACTTTTAGTTGATTTCCAATGGCTTTCATGGGGTGTTTGCATATTTTGGAAAACAAGACCAACAACAAATGAAATATTAGGATGGGTATGAGTCAATTATAAGAGGCTACCAACTAACTAACGATACAAACTGGCATCAACTTCAGGATAATTACAGGTGGAAACAAGTTTGACTCCAGACTAGAAGGGAGAAGGGGGTGGTTTTGAATCTTCCATGTGAAAGTGATGAAGAAGGTCACAAGCATACTTAGACTGGGAAAGAAAAAATCCTTCATTGGCTTGCAAACTTGGAGGGCAAGAAAATAGTGCAAATATTCTAATTCATTCATTTCAAATTTCTTCTTAAGGCTGGATTTCACATGGTTTAAAATTTTAGGGTCTCAAGACCATCAACATAAAGAACAAGGATTATGAGATGGCTTCCTACTTTCTTGGTATAGACATTGGGGTTAGAATGGCATCTAGAAAAGCCAGTGTCAAGGAGAAAGTTGTCCATTTTGGCATACCAAGCTCGATGAACTTGTTTAAGACCATAAAGAGATTTCTTAAGGTGACAAACAAGGCTAGAGTCATTCTAGACATAACCAAGAGGTTGTTCCATGTAGATTTATTCTTGCAAATACTCATGCAAGAAGGTGGATTTGACATCCATCTGATGGACCTCCCATTTATGTGAGGCATCGAGGGAAAGAACAAGGTGGATGGAATTCATTTTGGCGATGCGGGAAAATGTTTCATTATAGTCAATGCCTTCAACTTGGCAGAATCCTTTGGAAACTAAATAAGCATTGTATCTTTCAACACTTCCATCTGATGCATACTTAGTTCTATAAACTCATTTACATCTGATAAGTTTTATTCCTTTCGGGAGAGGTACAAGATCTCAAGTATCATTTTCCATTAAAGAATGAAACTCTTCATTCATTGTTGTATCCCAATCTAGATGACTTGAAGCTTCTAAAAATGTCTCTGGATAATGAGTCTCTAAAACTTGAGCCAAAAGAGAAGAGGCTCGTTGGAACTGCGAATGATTATGACGTTGATATGAAGGATCACCGGCAAGATCACTAGTTGTTTCTCATGTTGAATGGGCCCATCTAGGAAGTGGCGGTGTTGGTTCAGGTTCATGTTCAATGGACTCATCTAGAGGAAGGTGAGTAGGCAGAGGTGGATTTTCATCCTCACTATCATCATCTAAAGAAGAAGAAACCAAAATAGGAACATAAGATGGCACAAACGTCGAAGATGGCTCTCAGGCCGTAGAAGGCACAAACGTCGAAGATGGCTCACAGGCCAAGACATTTTCTTCAAATTTAACATCTCTTTGAATAATAATTTCATTTCAATGAGGTTGAAGAATTCTGTAACCTTTGACATCTTCAGAATAACCAACAAAAATACACTTCTCACTTTTAGACTGTAAAGCTTTCCTTTTCTCATTAGGAATGTGAGCCCATGCTATAGTGCTAAATACATGGAAGTGGATTACGTCTAGCTTAATGTTATTTCATCCTTCTTCCAGTGTTATATTTTTAAGATCTTTTGAGGGAGTGTGATTCACTATGTAATTGACACAGTTAATGGCTTATGCCCAATACTTTAGACTTAATCCTTTAGATTGGATCATACAATTAGACATTTATTTTCATGTGCGGTTCTTTCTCTCAGCGACAACATTTTGTTGTGGTGTATATGGAATAGTCTGTTTCATTTGGATGCCCTTTGTAGTACAGTAACTTGTAAAATTATTGTTCACATATTCACCTCCATTATATGTTCTTAACTTTTGAATTTGATGTCCAGATTGTTTTTCTGCAAGGGCCTTGTAGGCCAAAAAATTGTCAAAAACTTTGATCTTAAGTTTTAAGAAGTAAACCCATGTGCATCTGGAAAATTCATCAATGAAAGTTAACAAATACTTGCACCCAGAAAAAGGAGAATAAAGTGGACCACAAAAATCACATTGAACAAATTGCAAAGGGGATGAGGTGTGCCAAGAGGCACATTTGTCAAAATTGTCATGATGATGTTTATCGAGAACACAACTGGCACAAACATCGTCTCTAGAATAAACAAGAGGAAGACAAGTCACCATTTTTTTATTACATAGTTGTTGCAATGAGAGATAGTTTAGATGACCAAATTGCTCATGCCAAAGTTTGTTCAAGTCATCGCTATGAGAAACAAAAAATGATTTAAAAGGTGATGATCCAAAATTGTCAAACTTGTACAACCTTGTAATATCATCGGCAATTCCAGTTGCAAGAACATGCTTAGGATATTTTAGATTCTTGATTACAACTTGGTGAGGTGAAAACTCTACGGTTTTTCCTTCATCTGAATGAGTAATGTGATGTATTGATAGAAGGTTGCAGGAAAGACTTGGAACACATAATACATCATTGAAATGGTCATTATCTACCTAAATTGTTCCAGACCCTACAACACTAAGAGATGTATCATCACCAACAAATATTTTATTGGTGTTACATTCATTAAGAGCAGAAAATATGGCTTTATCATTAGCCATATGATAATATGCTCCAGAATCAATAAGCCACTCATCAGAAGAAGAAGTAGAAGTTGCATTGAAGGAGAAAACAGAAGAAGAAAGTGCATGTCCATGAGAATAAGAGTTGGAAGAAGAAGAATCAATATCAATGTTGTGTTTCTTCATCATTGTTTCTAAAGTCGTCATCTTCTTAAAACATTTGGACTCCTCATGACCATCTTTCCCACAAAAGTTGCAATGTCTTTCAATCTTCTTAATTTTAGATTGTGTTCATTTGTCACCATTAGGAGAAGAAGTTGGATGAGAGGGTTTGGGACCTTTGTTTTGCTTGTTGTTGTGGCAAGGATGTTGCTTCTTGGGATTCTTGGATTTATATTTCTGCTAGACCACTAAGGATTTGTTGGATGTACCTGCAATCATAATCAATCCAAGTTGCACAAGATTATCTTGCTCTCGCATTAGAGAATCAAAAAATGACTCAAGAGAGGATTCTTTATAAGCACTCCCTAGAGCTTCTCTATTGGCATAAAAGGTAGATACAAAAATAGAATATGCACTACCAAGCTTAGAAAGAATAGCATATATGCATTGATCTACCTTCAGATCTAGTTGGCACTCTATACACAAAATTATAAGTGTTTTGAACTTAGATAAGTAATATTCAATGCAAGGAAAATAATTTGGACTTAAAGTCATTAATTTATTTTCCAACTGGTGAGCTCGAATAATATTGTGTTTAACAAACAAAGCTTGAAGTTTTTCCTAAGCTTTATTGGGGGCATTAATTTATTTAAGGTGAAATCTTAAATCAGGAGAGATGGACATTTCGATTATTCCACGGGCTTCGTCATTCCTATTAATACATTTGGCATAATTGTCATCATCAATGGATTCTTGTTATTTTCCCAAGGTAATCCAGTACAATCATTTACTTCTTAATAAATCCTGCATATGGGATTTCCATTGGAAGTAGTTAGTGTTGGTAAGCAAAATATCATTGGGAGAATCTATATTAAATATGCAGAAAAATATGAAACTAATGGTCTAGATGGAAAGATCTCGAAAAAATAAGTTGTTTAAAAAAAACAACACTGAAAACAAACTTTGGATGTGAAAGTTATGTTCTTTTGAAAAAGGCATAAATGGTAACCAAAGAGCCACATGGCAGGGAAAAGTTGGTCCACGTCGTGATATCCCTCGTTCTAACAACCTCACTTTTACAAATAAGTTGTTTACGAAGTGACCCACTTTTATAGAATAATCGAGGATCACTTTTACAATGAAATTACTTTATAAATGAAAGTTGCTTGCAAAATAAATATGTTAAAATAAAATATTAAAGCTACTTATAGTGATTCACTTTTATAATTTAAGTGAAATACACTTTACAATAGATGCATGAAATTTTTCAAAAAAGGTAAGAAAAAATAGACATGAACTCAAGACCTCTCACTTAATAAAGCAGTTTTTAACCAAGTGAGCTAGTACAAAACATATTATATTGTTGTTGTTGTTGTTGTTAAAGACGGCCTTGGAGAGCGTGCTTATAAAAAATTGTTTTCACACAAGAAAAAAATTTCGCTTCTCGAAGAAAACAAGGGTTAAATCTTGGTTAGCTTACCTAGAAAACACTGAATTTTTCTTTGTTTTGGATTTATCAAGATCGCACAGAGCGCACGAAAAAGAGCATACGCAGACAGAAAAACATTTTTCACTTTGTTTCCGATTTTCCAAAATCACACAAAGTGTAGGAAAAAGAGCATACGCTGATCGAAAAGAGAAGCAACTCGGAAATAAATACCAAAAAACCAAAATAAAACCGAAATATTATCTCTGCAAAAAAATTAAAAGGGCATATTTGGGCTTTATACCTCCAGATCTGACTGAAATGGTCGTATCTTGGGAAAACATAAACCTTTTCGAGTGAAACGAAAAGCATTCTTGACTTAAACAAGCATTTTGGATACAATGGAATAGTCCTCTCAGCTCAGAAATGTACAGAAATGACAGAAACCATAGATGGGGAAACATGACTTCACGATCTCGATCTACAACTGGAGTTGGTCTTCAAATGCAGTCTAATACCATGTTCGACAACATGAGTATTCCAACAAAGGACAAACACCTTCAATAACCACTCACACAACTAGATCAAAGATAAACACACTGATGTATTTACGTGGTAAAACCCCTATGGGGAAACATCCACGGCCCCATCCAACGTGGCTACTTGGAGCAATTTATTAATGCAAAAGAAAATATTATAGAGATATTTACAAGAGAATTCCTCACAATTGATCATCGGCAAATGACCCTCCATGCTCTTTAAATAGAGATCATGGACCATTTGGGTGTTAAGCCACGAATCAATATAGTCATTAAGATCAATGAGAATATGAACCATCGGATCACTCTGTCATGAACATATCGTGATCATCAAGTTACCTAACTAGGAAACACACTTTTACCTAATGACACATTAGACCAATTTTTTATGCGAAAAACCAGTAATTAAAGAATCTGAGATATAAAAGAAATTAACCTTCACAATAAAGATTTCAATATTCTATTAAATATGTTCTAACAAACTGTCTAGTGGAATATCCTATGTATGCATGTAGAAACTCCTACAAATGTTGTTTCTGCTCTTTAGTACACCTCTCCAAGGATGTCTTTACTCTTATCAACTCATCCTCAGTCTGATTTTTCTTAAGAAAAGTAAAACATATTTCTTATTGGAACTAAACAATTTATTGGCTTGGTTGGCACTTACGAGTGAGATCTTTGACTTGTCTTTATGTGTGTTGATGATGTAGGACTTCCCATCCTTTATTAGTCAGTATCAGTTGGCTCTCTGCGTGAAGATTGCATCCCCCGTGTACATGTAGGGGATTCCAAACACTACTCCACATACATCAAAGGATACTACATTCAATTCCACTTCATCAATAAAATCATCACTTACAACAAATTTAATCTTACATTGTTTCATTGCCTTGATGCATGCATCCTTGTTTACCCAACCCAATGGATAGGGGCTAGGATGATCATGAACCTCCAATCCAATCTCGTTGACTAGATCTATTGCTATGATATTAGCATGTGAACCGGAGTCGAACGAGTGTTTATATTGGTCTTCTTGACCCGAATCTTGATGTGGAAGAGTTTGGTCATCTCCTTCTCTTCTTGATGAAGGATACTCAGATTCACCTCCTTCTGCACTGATGTGTAGACAGAATTAGTCAATGAGACTTTGATGAAACTTCTAATGGGTTACAATTAGAAGCATCCAAAGACCTAGAATGAAAATCTAATGTACATACAGCACTCTTATAACAGAGCAGTCTAGACTTCCACTGGCAAGTCCCCTTTTGAAACATGTTTTGGGTATTTTCCACATTCTCCCTTGGATGTTGTTTATGGGTAGCAATGAGTGAGGGAAGACACCACAAGAGAAGCATTAAAAGTAGATAAGTTTGTCAAAAACATTAGGTAGATCCATTTGTAAGTACATGAGAAACTTAAGAGGTCACACAAGGCATGACATGATCAACACAAAACAGAAAAATCATTCAAAGTGGGACACAAAGTTTGGTTACAGTTGAACAAGGAAAAACTACAGGGTCTTGGTAAGAAGATCAAGGCTATGTGGTATGGTCCTTTTGAAATGTTGGAGAAGGTGGGAGATAACACCTATAGACTTAGTCTACCCCCATACATGCGCATTTACTCGGTAGTGAATGTGGAGAACCTCAAACTCTACGAGCCTTCCATGTTGGATCAGGAGTAGGAGAAGGTGTTGGCATGTTATCAAGAAGAGCATGCTTGTCATTGATGACAAGAACAGCAACAACGATGGCATGTCTACAAGTAAGAACAGCAGCAACGATAGCATGCTTACAGTTATTGATGGCAAAAACAACAACGACGAAGGTATGGTTACAGGAAAGAATAGTAGCGACGTTGGCAGGTTTACAGTTGGGAGACAACAATGGAAAACAGGCATACAGAAGGCAGAGTATTTGTTTTTCATTGATGGCAAGCTCAGCCCGACGATGACAAACAAAAGAAAGTGGCAAGACCAGCAGCGCAACGATGATCGCATGACAAGATCAGAAGCTTAAACTCCATTTCGGTGTTTCGGATACCGGGAGCTGGAGGAGTCAAGGAAGTAACTCACGACAGGAACTTGCGAAATGTGAAATCCCGAAACAGGCACATCAACAAAGACTCCATTTTAGAGTTTCGGATATCGGGAGTTGGAGGAGTCAAGAGTCGAGACTCTTCATCACAGGAGTCCCGAAGTTGCGAAATGCGAAACGTTGAAATCCCGAAACAGGCACATCAACAAAGACTCCATTCTGGAGTTTCGGATACCGGGAGTTGGAGGAGTCAAGAGTCGAGACTCTTCATCACAAGAGTCTTGAAGTTGCGAAATGTGAAACGCCGAAATCCCGAAACAAGCACATCAACAAAGGCTCCATTTCGGAGTTTCGGATACCGAGAGTTGGAGGAGTCAAGAGTCGAGACTCTTCATCACAGGAGTTCCGAAGTTATGAAATACGAAATGCCAAAATACCTTCAGATCATTTCGGGGATCACGACATAGAGTTTCGGGGATCACGACATAGAGTTTCGGGGATCACGACATGGAGTTTCGGAGTTTCGGGGATCGCGACTTGGAGAGTCGAGATGCCTCGCAACAGGAATTCGCGACATGTGAAATTCTGAAATGCGAAAAACACTTTTTGGTGTAGGTTTCGGATACTGGGAGTTGGAGTGTCGAAACACTTCACCAAAGGAATGTCGAAATGCCGAAACACCGAAATGTGTTTTCGAATAAGACTGTGGTCACAGCCAGTGGTCACATCTGCGGAAGATGGAGGAAGGAGCTAGTGCAACCAAACTCCATTTCGGTGATTGCGACTTGGAGTGTCGAGACCCTTCATCATAGGAATGTCGAAATGCGAAATTGCGAAAGCACTTTATGGATAAGCGCTTGATCACCGCCGATGGTCACATCGTCGAAGAGTTGTAGAGAAGAGCTTGAAGAGACAAACTCCATTTCAGAGTTTAGGACATGGAGAGTCGAGACGACTCTTCACAGAATCCTCGAAATGCGAAATGTGAAATGCGTGTTTAGAATTGGCCCCTGGTCATAACCTATGGTCACATCGACGAAGGCTCAAGGGAGGAGTTAGCACGAAGCTAATCTCCATTTCGGAGATCGCGACTTGGAGAGTCAAGATTCCCCACAATAGGAATTGTCGAAATGTGAATCGCGAAAGCACCTTCTGAACAAGCATGTGGTCACCGCCTGAGGCCACATGTGAAAGGAAAGGTGAAACGTGCCAAAGGCATAAGGCTCAAGAGGTTCACAGTGTAACTGCCAGAAACCACTGATTGTTTCTGCACAGAAAAATCAAAGAGGCCTCAGTGTGATTGCCAGAGGAGCTGAAGAGTCTCAAGGCATCTGCCAGTGGAATGAAGA
>ML832692.1:87476-109565 GCA_009831015.1 Picea engelmannii
AATGCAGTTGGTCTCGTCACTTTCAATGGTGGTTTCCCTGTCCCGCCATATATATGTATGAAGATATGTGTTGGGTTGTTAAAGGTGAAGATACTTTGTCTTTATCAAAAAGCGTGGGACTATGCCACCCAACACTCTTCAATATCAAACATCTTACCATGCCCGTCTCTATGTCATTGCTTGGGCACCTCGCAACCCTTAATAGGAGACGACTTTTAGGTAACATTCAGGGGAGTGGCTACTATTATAAATTTTAGGTGGGGATTTGAATCCGAGTGGAGAGAGTGTGAAACCTACTTACCAACTATTGAGTTGTTCTCTCTTGATATTTTTTTTGAAGTGATACTTAAAGAGACCATTTTCTCACTTATTATATTGAGTTAAAGATATAACAATTGTATTGTTCCTTTACTTAGTATGATTGGATCGTCGTCACCTTCTCCAACAAATTATGGATATTGAGGGTTTAAAAAGATCAGTCACAACATATTCATTCTATCACTAAAAGAGGAGGATCTCAACGTTAAGTTTAGGATTATGTTGGCAAAGGGAAACTTGTAAGTTGTTGTTTGAGATGAGTTGAATTAGGAGGTAATTGTATAGTTTAGTGTATAGCGAAAATACCACCTTTTTTTATTTCCTAAAATTATTCACAACATAGAGCTATTTTAATTTTAATATTTCTCTCAAATCTAAATGGAGTAAGCCCTTTCCTTCGCCCTCACTCTCGATTTGGTTTACTTTTGATCATTTTATTGAAAAATGATTATGGTTTAATTGATAAGCCAGGGTTGATTGCCACATGGCTTTCTTCCTTTAATGGATGGATATTGTGTTTAAGTTGTGTAAAATATTGGCATATTGAGTACAGATTTAGTTGAGATTTAGTTGAAATTTCATTATATTTGTCTATTTTGTATTACATCAAATGAGCTTTGTTGTTGGGTGAATTTATGAATATATGTCATATTTTTTAGTAAAATGTGGTGATGAAAATTTGACATCTTACATATATTTTAAATTGAAACCCTCAAAACTCATATACAAGTTGTAAATTTTGACATGTAATTAAAAATCAATTTGTAAGGAATTGTGTTGTTTTTCTAACATTTTTTTCAAAAAATATTAAATGCTCTTCCTTGCAAATTTCCAAAAAAGTCAACAAGTGACCTTTATTCCCAACACCTAACTCAATGTTGAATACATAATTAAAAAAAAAAAAACTATATAAGCGTGTTTTTTTTTTTTTTTTCCGACTAGACTCAGCCTAGGCTAGGGCCAACCTCAATGTTGGATAGAAGAGCAATTTACCCACGAGTGGGATGTTATTACCAAGATTGTACAAGACTCAGTCGAGTCCAGATGTCCCTTGGGAAGTGAAATATTCATCCACAAATGGCTCCCACTCTCAACCCCTAACATGAAGTTTGAACATGTGACTTGTTGAGGACTAAATGTAGTAGTGCTCTCTTATTTTTTTTATTTTTTTTGAAAACTTATATTTTTCATTATTTTTCAAAGTTGACAAATTAATATTTGAATGGCATTTTATTCAACTTTGTGTTGCCAATAGATTTGTTTTTCCCTCTTTATGTAAAATGAAAAACCAAAAATACCCTTTTTAAAGAGAAAATATCCAAAAAGTAAACATATATTTTTTTATCATTTTTTTATTGCAATTTTAAAATACATATTTTTCTTTGGGGGCCTTTTTATAAGTTTTAGAAAAAAAATTAAATTAAAAATATAGTATGAAATAAAAAATGAGAAAATTATATGTTATTGGATAAAGGATTCAATGATGAATCTATAGGTAGTGAATCTTCCACCATCCATGGAAGAGATGAAAGGATTTCACCTCTTGGAAGTTACAACTCCATGAAATCCTGCAGAAATGGGGAGTGATTCTTGACTCTCAAACCCTTGATCAAAGTTTATACCTAGATTGAGCGTTCTAAAATACCTTTTTCAAAGGGTTTAAAAGCCCTCAATCGAAGTATTTTAAAATCCTCAATTGAGGTATTTTTAACATAAATAATTCATTTTTGGTTTAAAACTCTTAATTAAGATTTTACCTAGATCAAGTTTAAGTCCTCAATCAAGTAAAAGCTTAATCGAGGGTGTGCATAAGCCTTTTTCACGTGCTCGACTTGCCAAAAATTACCACTAAGATTCATGGATTCACCCTTATAGATGGATTTATGTACAAGTGTGACATAAACATGAGTGAGTTCAAAGCACTTATGCATAGGTTTTTTTTTAATATGTTTTTCAATTTTTAGTATTTTTCTAATCATTTAAATGTGGTGGGAAAAACTTCCCCATCCATAACCATGTTTTTGCTCAATTCCACTAGTAAATCTACCTCCAAGTTCATGTTGATATTTTTTCACGATTTGAACTTGAGGCCACCAAAGGTGGCCAAAGCCAAGATCTCCAATCAAAATTGCCTCACTGACTTAATGTTGAGCTCCTACTTTAGTGATGATTCCACAATCATTTTTCATGTGACGTGTTAAAAACAACACAACCTCCTTCTTAACTCATTATATATGTCCACCCCTCAATTCACTTCAACATTCCCATTTATCCCTACTCTACTCTTCTTTTAAAGATGATAGTTTGACCCTTTCAACCAATACTACCTAGTTAATCTAGCTCTCTTTTGTCATATACAGATTTATGTCTTCTATGCACAATTTGAATCTAAACCCACCTTTAATAAAATCTTCACTCTCAATTGCTTCACTAACTTGATAATATACTCTAATTTAACAATGACTCACAACATAAATAATGAGAAATCCTACTTACCTCATCCAATATATCCATCTCCTAATTCACTTGGGAATCCTCTCACATGTTTAAGGATACACTAGAATCATTTTATATGCATTGTGGTTGGCTTTGTTTTGTTTGGAAAGTGGTTGAAAGGTCCTAGAGATGAGGATATTTATGTGAGCCAATTATTCCTCATAATAATACAGAGAGATTTTATTATGAGAGATTTGGAATGTTATGGCCAACATATCCATCTCATTTTATATGCACTGTTGTTAGTTTTGTTTTTTGGTGTGGAAAGTGGGTAAAAGGTCTTAGAGATAAGGATGGCCAATTATTTCATCTCCTAATTCATTTGGGCATTCTCTCAGATGTTTCAAGGATATATTATAATCCTTTTATATAAATTGTGGTTGGTTTTGTTTTGTGTTGAAAGTGGTTGAAAGGCTTTAGAGATAAGGATATTTATGTGAGCAAATTATTTCTTATAGTAGTGGAGTAGTGGATATATTTTTAGATTATAGTGATAGATAGTAGGTTTGTTCTTAAGCTTAGCCCAAATCAAACTTATCAGTTATTGAATCCCATGGTTAAAATAAAAATTATTTTTTGAGTAGGTTTAATAGGTAAGAACATGAGTTTTCTCCTTGGAGGTCATATGCTCAAATCCAAAGGGGGGTAGGGTATGTACGCCTCCATAGACTTTAACAATCAAATAGTTGCACGAAGGGGGTCCCTTTTCCCACAAACAAGGGAGTCTCATACACCAATTTGGTGTGTGGCTTGGTCATTACCTTAAAATTAGATTATTATTATTATTATATGAGAGATTTAGAATGTTATGGTGTGTTTTATTTCCCATAATTTAAGTAAAATATGTTATAGTTAGAAGTGTAATGTAATGACACATTTACGAATTGTGTGTGTATGAGTAATGGACATGAAGATATTAAGTAGAACATGAGTCAAATAGACATAAGGTGTTCAAATAAAAAATATATAAAGTATTATTTTTTAAGAAAAAAATTGTGGGGGAATTGTAATGTCTCATTCCCAATGATGACTCCAGGAGGAGCGACTAAGTAGCCTATATTTGTTCTCGTAGGCTATAGTCGGAGGAAAAAGGGACAAATTGATTATTTAATGTCAATTACAAGAAAAAAAACCTAAGTTGAAAATGACATTTATTAATTAAAAGGGGTAAAAAGGGTGTTTAAGTGACTTATGTGAATATTGATTTAGAACTTAGGAGAAAAGTCACTTAAATGAATAATATCAACAAATAATTATAAGAGAGAGGATATACAGGGAGAAAAGTCGACTTGTTGGCTCATTATGCATATTGTGAATTGAAAAATAGAACCAAAGAGGAGTCAAGGTGATTTCCTTCATTGTTTTGTGGAGTTTTGAATGAAACCACAATTATTGACAAGGTTTGGTGTTGAGAGATACATCCTAGACTGTCGGGAGGATCACACAAGTCCTTCATAGAGCTATAGATTCGAGCTACAACAACAGAGGAATTCCATACCAAGAAGTGTGCAGTTTACCGATTGCAGCATGTGGTTTTGAGGTGAGATTAGCAGTAGAAGAGGGTCGTTTGGCCCAATCGGTCAGGGAAGGACGAATTCCTTCCAACCCATTTGAGGAGGAGTTAGGGGGCACAACTAGAGACAATTTCCATCAGATTCTAACAGGTAAAACCCCATAATTGAATCAATATTTTCTTGGGTAGTGCGCAGGGGTTCCGGGATCCATCCAAAGGTTTGACAGTATTACAGTGAGCCAGAGTTCCAGATCTGAAGCAGGAGAAGTGTGACCAAGAGCAGGGCACACCATTTGCGACTGATCTCAGCCAGATCTGATGAGTATAACCATTAGGGCGAAGTATCCAGTTTCTGGTAGTAGTTGCAATGCATTCCTAGTTACATCCAACATTTTTTCCTATGCATGCATTGGATCTACATTCTAGATCTCAGATCCATCATTTTGTTTTCATTACCAATATTTTCCTAGCATTCTATTTTGTATACTAGTTCAGATCTATTCATAATCATGTCTAACTGAGGAGATTTGATTGCTTTACCGCATATTGCTTGTATTGTCTCATATCTACTTAATAAAATACATGGAAGTTGATCATTCTTCCAAATTTAGTGCATGCATTGTATGAAACCAACAAACACCACAAAAACGCATCTAGAAACCTTGAAACGCAACCAGAAACCTTTGAAACTCAATAAAAAACCCCCAACGTATCAGATCTACAGTAAAAACTCCAGTTATTAGCAGTCTATATCCAGATCTAGGATCCGTGATACTAAGGAATCTACTATATGATTAAATAATATTTTTTTGAGAATTTAACTCCAAAATTTATTATATAATATTCATAATTTTTAACCATTCAAGTCAACTAACTAAATTATTAAATACAACTCAAGTGGACCTAATGATTAAAAACATGTGTTTTCTCTAAAAAATTACATGTTCAAATCCAAAAAAATAAAATATGTAACCATGAACTAAAATATTTTTTAATAAATTAACTTAAATAACTCATAATAATTTAAAGAAAAAAATTATAATTTTGATTAAAAAAAATTAAATTAATAAACTATTAAAAAAATCATTTGTACTCACATAGTCGTTAATTTCATTTGTACCCACATGGCAATTAAGTCTATCGATAAGATGTCAGTGTGACAATTATAGTATCGCCTACTTGCCAGCTTGCCTTCAGTGCACGTTGACATATAAAAACACTACCTAACCAAAATCGGCTAAATGTTATTTTCCTGTGAAGTCATATGGAAGGGCGATTAATATCCAAAATCGGCGAAATCTTATTTTACTGGTAAAGTCATATGGAAGGAAAATTAATATCCACTTGTTTTTTAAAACTATGAGAGTTTCATATAAAGGAGTAAGTTAATTTGGGAACAATTTTTTTTTTCCGAAAAAAAATAGGTTTAAAGCTGGTGAGATTTTTGAGTTTGGTATGGATCAAAATTTCATGCATTTCAGAACTTTACTCCAAGGGTTTTGCTTCATTTTAAACCAACCAAAATGCTCAAAAAATCGATCAAACTTCTAAATTAACAAAAAATTTAAAACAGCATAGGCAAAAAACAACTTGAGACTCACTAAGATTGCTCCAGAATTAACCCACACCCTCATCTAAATCTTATTTTTACTAGTAAAGTCATATGAAAGGGCGATTAATATCCACTTGTTAAGTAGTATTAAATGCTATGTGTGAATTGGGTGTGTGACATTTAGTTACATTTAAAATAAAGTTAAATGTGCACACTCAACTTTACATAACATTTAATACTTTAAATGTTGAGTGGCAGGATGGGTAATGTTAGTCACATAAAAATATTTAAAGTAGTTTATTTTCAAGTAATGTTAAGCATAGTTTAAAAGTTCTATTTATTTGGCAGTTATTTGGTGATTTTTTTAAGTTTGATTTTGTTCGATGAGGAATGGTTAGATTTGTAGTTTTCTATTTGTATAATTCAATTGTTTTTGGGGTTTTTCAACCCGCTGAATTTATTTATTTATTCAGAAATATAATTTAAACAACAAAAAACAACAATTTTGTCCAAATTAAAATAACCCAAAAAAAACAAAAAGATAAAACGTTTATAGAGCCTTTATGTTAACGTGAAAACCGTAAATGTAAGAGTGAAGCCACAACCATAAGCATAAAGTGGCAAAGCTTGAAAGCATTTGAAAGACCTGGAATCATGTCACATCAATCAAGCAAGTACAACCACGCTGCATACTCTGAAACAAAAGAGTTGCGTGTAAAATAGCAGCCTTCGTTGCTATTACAGTATTAGTCTGATTCCTCACATGCTTAACCCCGAATTTTGGCCCATAATCAAAATTAAAGAGGAGGTGCATGTGACTGGAATGTGTATTTTAAAATTTAATGGCCACGAGAAATTTAGATTAGCTTCATTATTGTGACCTGTGAAGTTTCTGTTTATTCTATTTCGAATGAAAGTGAAAGTGTAGTTCGGGACAACATAATTTCAATGCAATTCTCCCCAATTTTTGATAGTTTACTAGACAGCTATTCCCAAGTCCGGCCAACAACCAAGAATCAAACATGCTGTTTGCAGACTTGCCGCTATCAAAAAAGACAACTCATTCAACTTGGACTTGAGCTCCAAAGGCTCGTGACGTGTGTGAACAGTGACTACTCATAACATGATTTTTTTATTTTTTTATTTCCCGATGACTGAGATTCCCATTTTTTATCGGTTGCTGTCAACTCCTAAGCTCTCGACGGAGTACCATACCAGCGCAGAAAAATTTGAGAGAAAGGAAAAAGAAAAGAAAAACTGGGCGTACCTGATATCCACGCCACCATCCAAGCTGAATTCAGTGGCATTCGCTTCAACCCAATTGGCCGCAGCTTTTTTACTGGACGCCATTTTCTGCAACTGGTCATTAGGAATTCCTACCATGACCTCGATCCCAGAATTGGCCAACGCTTTCATCGCGTGCTCCTCTGCATCAAAGAGTTTCACCTTTGTTATATCATTGTCTTTGAGCATCCCCACCACTATCTCAGGTGGCAATTGATGCGTGGACAACGTACCCCAATTCACTCCCAGTCCTTGCACCCAACCGACCCACACAGACATCACCAAAACCGAGAACAAGCACGCCATTCTTGTCCACAGCAAATCAAACGAGCAACAACTGCAATTGTAACAGCTTCACCCTGCTATTGGAATTCTAAATACTGTGATAAAGAATGAGAGTGGAAAGGAAAGACGGTGGCTTTCCTGTCAGCCGAACCTGAGAATGATGGGAGAAAAGATTTTTCCTACGAGGAGAAGTTAAGTATAAAGTTACAAGGCGGGTTCCAGAGACCCAGATGGCTAGAATAGTCTGTTAAGGCCCCAGAATCGTCTGCAGCCATAAGAATTCCGCCAGAATGAATACGTAAATTCTCGGTTCGGACTCGGGACTTGATAATAAAATTCGCGTGCCCCTACACCCCCTCTCTCTCTCTCAAAATTCCTCCCACTGTTCGCTATTTCCATATGTATACACGCACAGCAAAAACGCCGTCCAATATGCTGTCGACAACATTAACGGCGCCGTTACGTTAACTTAATTCTGTTGGCTTTAATCTTTTAATCTAACATTTTATAACCTTCTGTTTATTTATTTTGAGAATAAGGCTGGGTTGGTGTTTCTTTTCTCTTTGCGTGGGCCAAGCCTACAGAGCTTCTTTTTCCATGGTGAATAAAGCTTTCGTAGCGCTGCCTTTAGCTTTCGAGTTCTACCATTTTGGCATTCGACTGGATGTTTCGAGTTCTACTATTTTGGCGTTCGACTGGATGTTTCATCTTTCTCTTTTATCTGTTTGCCTTTTTCAAAAGTATACACAGCTGTTAACAAAGGGGTTGTTAGAGTATTTGACAATATAATTATGTGGGATTAGATTTCATGATCAGATACATCTATATGATGAAGAGGTTGAAAATCATTTTTTCAATTACAAAATAATAAATTAATATAACGGAGATTTGATATTTACACGCGTTTAGTTTGTCTTTTTAAATATTTATAATATTTATATTTCCTTATTTGTAAAGGAGGGACTAATTAAAAAAAAAAATTATAATTTTTATATTTGTGAAGTAGGTATTAATTATATATAAAAATAAAAAAAATGAAATTTTTTTATTTTTGTATTTGAGAAGTAAGGACTAATTATATATGAACACAAAAAAAAAAATCAAATTGAATGTAAAAACACAAAAAATTTTAAGAGTTAAAAAAAATATCATTCTTTCAAAAATACTCTTTCTCCAAATACAATTATAACCAATAAAATTGGAAGTACTAATAAATCAATTTTATAGATAAAAAATAATAACCATAAAACAACTAAATGATTTTAATTAGTGAACTAAAAATGAAAAATCAATTTTATAGATAAAAAATAATAATCATAAAATAACAAAATAATTTTAATCAATGAGCGAAAAATGCTGGAAAACGGAGAAAACACACCAAAATAAAACAACAATACTACATACCCAACTTCAACATACATGGGAAGATCGAAGTACAAAACTACTTAAGCTTAACATCAAATGGTGTGGAAAACAAGTAATTGTACAACTAGGAACTAGTTCGCACATTGAGATATGAAATAGAAAGATGTGAAAAATGTAAGGAGTCATGGGAGGAAAGGTTACGTCAAGTATGTGGAAATGGGAAGGTAAAAATTGAACAATACTTTCCCCTACACTATACAATATACTCATAAATAAGGGACAAGTTGAATTTGCATATAAAAGATAGAGAATCAATATTTCAAGAGGATTTAGTGAGAGTTATAACAAGATTGATTTAGAAAATGACGTGGAGCGAAGTTGACTGAAGGTAGTTGAGTAGACCAAGTCTTGGTCCCAATTTTGGATTCTGCCATTACACCACTAGCTCTAGTCATTGCAATTCCTTGTTTTAATCTATTGTAAAATGACTCACAAAAATTCCTTGTTTTAATCTATTGTAAAATGACTCACAAAAAGTAAACATTGTTGCCCCATATGGCCATTCAATCTTGTGGACGAATTGATCAACTATAGTTACATAGCAAAGGGGACCAAATCTAGTTGAGTAGACCAGGTCCATAAGTTGGATGCTACTATTACACCATTAGTTGTAGTCATTGTAATTCATTGTTTTAATCTCTTGGACAATGACATGTACACAATATAAACTTTGTTGTCTCATATGGTCGAATCTTGTGGATGGATTTACTACAAAGCAAAGGGATACCATGTCCCTAATTTGGATCCTGCCATTACACCACTGGCTATAGACATTGTAATTCCTTATTTTAATCTCTTGAAAAACGATACACAAAATGTAACTCCTTATTTTAATCTCTTGAAAAATGATACACAAAATGTAAACTTTATTGTCTCTTATGGTCTTTCAATATGAATTGATCATTCTCTCTATCAACCATTTAAATCATTGTAGATAAAGAAGTTCAATTCAAATACATATTTAAAAGAAATTAACTTTTACAACCTACATAAGTAATATCTATCTATTTTAACTCAATGTAAACAACAAAGTTCATTCTAAATGTAGATTAGAGAAGATGTGCATTGTACATTTAGATAATGGAATTGTTTAATTCTTTATTTGTATACAACATTTTTTTTATATAACATAAATTTATCTATATTCACTTTTAATATATGGGAAGATCAAAGTACAAAACTACTTGAAGCTTAACATCAAATGGTGTGAAAAGCAAGTAATTGTACAACTAGGAACTAGTTTACACATTGAGATATGAAATAGAAAGATGGGAACAATGTAAGGAATGGTGGGAGGAAAGGTTAAGTCAAGTATGTGGAAATGAGAAGGTACAAATTGAACATTACTTTCTCCTACACTATACAATATACTCACAAATAAGGGACAAGTTGAATTTGCATATCAGAGATAGAGAATCAATATTTCAAGAGAATTTAGTGAGAGGTATAACAAGATTGATTTAGAAAATGAAGTGGGCAACAAAGAGATGGTTTCCATTCAATGTAGCATCTAGCCCTTGATGTGGAGAGAAGTCGACTAAAGCTAGTTGAGTAGACCAAGTCCCAATTTTGGATTCTGCCATTACACCACTAGCTCTAGTCATTGTAATTCCTTGTTTTAATCTATTGTAAAATGACTCACAAAAAGTAAACTTTGTTGCCCCTTATGGCCATTCGATCTTGTGGACGAATGGATCAAGTATAGTTACATAGCAAAGGGGACCAAATCTAGTTGAGAAGACCAAGTCCATAAGTTGGATGCTACTATTACTATTACACCATTAGCTCTAGTCATTGTAATTTATTGTTTTAATCTCATGAATAATGACATACACAATGTAAACTTTGTTGCCTCATATGACCATTCAATCTTGTGGATAGATTGATCCACTATTAATACAAAGCAAATGGATACAATGTCCCTGATTTGGATCTTGCCATTACACCACTAGATATAGTCATTGTAATTCCTTATTTTAATCTCTTGAAAAAAGATACACAAAATGTAACTCCTTATTTTAATCTCTTGAAAAAGGATACACAAAATGTAACTCCTTAAAATGTAACTCCTTATTTTAGTCTCTTGAAAAATGATATACAAAATGTAAACTTTATTGTTTCTTATGGTCTTTCACTATGAATTGATCATTCTCTCTATCAACCATTTAAATCACTGTAGAGAAAGAAGTTCAATTCAAATACATATTTAAAAAAAAATGACTTCTACAACTTACATAAATGATATTTATTTATTTTAACTCAATATAAATAGTAAAGTTCATTTTAAATGTAGATTGGAGAAGATATACATATTTTACAATTTAGATAATGAAATTGTTTAATTATTTATTTGTATGAAATATTTTTTTAGATAACATAAAAAATTTATATTCAATTCTAATACATTAATTTTTTATTTTATTTTAAATTGATTTAATTTAATATAAATTATATATAAATGAATCTAAATAAAAGATAATTTTTTTTTATTTTAAATTGATTTAATTTAATATAAATTATATATAAATGAATCTAAATAAAAGATAACCCTGATACAAATTTTAATTTTATAAAAAATTATATAATTTTATATTTATATAATTATTAACTTATTATTTATATAATTATTAATTATTAATTATTGACTTTAAGTGGAAGAAAATTTGGATAAAATTTTATTTTATAAAAAATGATTTTATTTTATATTAATATAATTATTGACTTTAAGAGGAAGAAAATTTGGATGCTTAGGACTTTAAAATAACTTATAGCTTGTATCCTTTTGAGAATCCTTTTCTTAATTCTTCGAGATTGGCTTTGTTGTTATATAAATTTGACATGTTCGTTACTTAAAGGATAATTAACCCACTCCCCATTTAATGCTACCCAACGAACTTGGGCCAACACGATGCCTTAAACTTGTCACATGCTATTGCCTTTGTGAGAGAGATAACTTAATCTTGCCACATGCTCTTGTCTTTGTGTCAGTGATTTTTTAGATAAATAAAAGTGTAATAAGATTTGGATTCTCTCTTTTCTTTATTGGATTTAATACTTTTGGCTTACGTAGGCGTTTGCGTTTGCAATTTCATAATGTTGTTGAATTTGAATTAATTTCCAAATTCGGGGACCCAAAAACATCAGGGACGTTTCTATTGGTTTTTAAACATGTCATATCGTCTAAGTTAGGTAGCTTAAATGCTTTAGATGGTGGGCATGCTATCATGGAAGGTGGAGAGAGTCTAGAAGTTCTAGAGTATAGTTATGTTGACTTTGTGAACCCTTAATGTGTATTTTGAGATATGACTCATTGGGCAAAAACTTAGGGTTAACCATTTTCTATTGTCATAGAAACTATGCAACTCAACCATATACCAAAGTATGACATAAGCCTATGACTTTATGCCTAATGATGGAAGAAAAAGAAAAAAGGGTTATTATCATTATCCTCTCCTCTACTTTTTGTTTTCATTCTTGTGTTATAAGAGTCTTTAAAAGTTTATGTAACAATTATATTTTCGATTATTACCATGATGAACAATTTGTTACCAATGTTCATGTTTTTTAATGTGAAAAAGAAGTTTATAAAACACACTTTATCTCCCCAAAAAAAAAATTCAAGCAACGATAATGCAAAATTACACTATGGACAATGAATCCCCAAATCTCATATTCCTTAAAGAAGTAAAGGGTCGACAGAATATGACAAGGGGAATTGCCTTTAGGATATGATAAGAACAAGGTAAGTCATGAGTGCGAAAGGGAATTCGGCACTTTAATGTTAAAGCAAACTCTACCCATAACATCACATATTCCAATACGGTGGTCCTATGGCATAATCAATCCAGCTCTCAGATTATGGCGGTGGGATCCAAGTTAAATTATATAAAAAAAAAAAATTACTTTTATTGATTTTTGAACTCACATTTTCATTTTTATTTGCGCTCAATATCTTGCGCAGGAGGGATTCCTGAAGGTTTATCAGTTGGACTGGTGAAGGTTTATAACGGACTCATTTAAACCGTATCATAACTTTGAGAAATTTTTAACTTTTCGCATTAAACCATGAATAGGAAATCTATTTTATTCTTCTGTGCACGTGAAAAGTGATCATTTTTAATATTCTCTTAGCTGTAAAGGTATTGCTAGAATCCAAATATATTGTATTTGAGTCACAAATAGATAAAAATATAACATTATTTCGTGTAAGAATATTAGGAAGTTGGAACTGACCGAGACGGTTCCGTGGCGACAGGCACGCCGGCCGGAATCTGCAGGCGGTGGACGCGTTTAAACGGCTACGTATACCTCTTCCAACTGGCTAATGATTGAATACAATAAGCCGGTGCCAGGTGGCATCACTGAGTATCCGGTGGCAATGCTAGTGCCGCGTAAGCCGGGAAATATTTTCTGGTGTCGGACGACCGGCAAGCTGAGTCTATGTCGTTGGATAAAGTGAGGGTGACGTCACGTCGGTGAAACCCAACTATATATATTCTTGATTTTTAAACTATAATAATTAAATGTTTTTATATGTGTAGTGAATCTATATGAAGTATAAAAAAAATTTCATTTACGGAATAAAGACATTTTTCATTTAACCTATCTGAATATAAATATCCGACCCTTGGGAATGGAACATGGGACCTTCGAGATCTTCAAGACACTCGTCAACGTCAACGTTGTTAGCATTGGAGTGGGTGATTCCGTAGCATGGGGTTAAGGATGTGGCAACAGTAGCAAATGGGGCCGGGCCCACACAAGTATGGTGCGAGGTAGCTTCTTGGAGATCTCTGTTAGGTAGGGAGCGAACTTAATTATTGGGTACAAATAAAACAAAGGAAGGTCCACGTGGAATATCTTCAGCTTATAAAAATGAGTAGGTCCCTTATGCCCAACCAATCATATTTAAGTTGATTGATGTCCACGTGTAAATAGGCTCAAAAGATAAAAAGCAAAATCTAATTAAGAACGAATCTATACAAAAAATATTGTGAATGGAGAATCAAATTTGATTGGTGTTGGAGTAATGGATAAGGAAGGATGGTTGTTGTCGGTTAAGTCTGGTTGGGCTGTAAAGATAAATTGATATCGTCTCTTTAAGTTTGATACTCAAAAGTTTGTGTGCGTCCATCTCTAATCTACTTGAAAATTTCCAAATTTTACAAAGTTTGTATTTTCATCCATTTTGAAATTTCAAAATTAGATACAAATTAAAAAATTAATTCAAATTATATAGAACGTGAAGGAAAAAATTTCAATATTAAAATATTAGATTAATAATAAAATAAATAATATTTATATGATAATGGTGGTAGTTAATGTCCATTGAAACCAAATTTGGTTTATTGGATCTAGAGGTAACGTGAAGAGAGGTCAATTACTTAGGTTTGTTTTTGTGCTTGAAGAGCTTTAAGAGAAGCATTTTTATATCACCATAGTTTTGATGAGTGAAAAATGTTAGGAAGGTTGCTATTGTAACATATATTTTGAAAGTGGGATCTAATGTCGGTGTACTCATGACAACCTAAGAGAAAGTGTTTTTCATCTTCAACCTTCTTAGTGTCACAAAGATGACAAGTTCTTTCGACCCGTGACATTTGAGGAATTGTCCAACGCCCTGTTTTACTATGGAGCTCATGAGATTTTGTCATGATTTTGACAATGTTGATTTTCTTCTTTAAGCTAGTCAAAACAAACATATACTTTTTCTCTTCTAGATTAGGGTTGATCACCTCCTTATAGTACCTTAATTTTCTCTTCTCCTCTAATTCTTTATCACACCACGATTTCTTATTAAACTTAGATGCAATAATATGCTTAATATTATCATTATTTTGCGGAGTGGCCTCTTCCTTTATACCCCCATGTTTTAGCCAAGACTTGTCATCCTTATGCCAACCTCACTTGAGCCATAGGTGGTTTTGACTAGAGTTTGAAGCAATCTTAGGAAGCCTCTTGTCTTCCATGTTGTTTACCTTGGTGTTGTACATTAAATGCCTAGTCATAGCCATGCTCTTGATGGGGGAAAGACTCACTTCTACGAGGAGGATAGGATAATAGGGTGTGTTATCACACAATCTTCCACCTTAGTGAAAAGTCCTCACAAGGTACAAAATGAGTGAAACATTGGAAGATGTTACCACTATCACCTAGACAACAACTTCCCTCATTTTAGTGAAGGATAAATCCAACACAAAGGAGGCTTCCCTAGTAGCTTCAATGATCCAAATGGATTTTGAAAGGCTCAAAAATAAAATTTCTCAACGCTCAAGAAAACTACATGATCATGAAGTGCTCGTCGTAAGCTTTCCGGCGACGCAAACAGATCGAAAAACAGAGTTTGTATGCAACAGTTATCACAATTTGAAGTTTGGGTCAAACAGGTAAAAGGTCAACTGGTCAAGGGAGATGTGGCATCTTCAGCGTGTGACACATGGAAGCTTATAAATTCGACAAGTGGCAGCCATCACGTGATGACATGTGGTATCACTAGGTCATGACAAGTGGCAAGGGTTCATGATGACAAGTGTCAAAGTTTTGATAGTCCATGTGGCAAAAGATTGGCCAACCATGGGTTAACACATGGTCCAATCCAAGGGTGCCACATGTCACCATGGTCAAGGCCTTAAAAAGGTCAAATTTATATCCCATGACCTGCCTCTTCAAATGACTTAATCACAATGAGCTAGCCACAAAGGGTGAATTACTACTTTAGAGAAAAAACCCACTTTTCATAAATTTAAACTTAAGAACCTTTTCCAGTTAAGGGAGGTGCGCCCTTTAGAACTAGGCCACATGGCCCTCATATGACCCCAGAAGGGGGGCACATGCCCTAATTGGGGATTTAAGCAATTTTTTTGCCAAATTTTGGGTTTTGACCTTATTTTAGTGGATTTTTAGTGATTATTGAGGATTTTTGGCCTTCTGAAGGCGATCTAAGCCCAATCTGAGGCCAAAAAGTTGGGGGAGAAGTTGGATTTCGACCCCCAACTCAGAATATATATAAACCAAAGGTTTTTGACAGTCCAAACAAGTTCATAATAGGAAAAATGTTGTAGAATTGTGAAGCCAAAGACATTTTTATGCAGGGAAGCCATTGAAGAGAGGAACTTTGCAGGCCAATTCCGGGAGCTTCACTCAACCGTTTTCAGTTCCGTCAGTTGTGTTGGGTTCTTGAGGTCGAGCATAACATAGCCAGACCATCTTGTAATCCATTTGACACTTTTCTGATGTACTTTGAAGCATTTAAGAGAAATAAAAAAGCCTCACCCACTGAGACAAAGGCCCAGAGATGTAGGCAATATTGTCGAACTTCGTTAACAACTTTGTTGTTATGGTTTGATGATTCTTTGTGATTACTTTCAGATCTGCATTCTTATTATGGCTTCCATGTTATATCATTAATTTCTTCCTCTTTATTCAATTCCTAAATGGTTAATGAACTCATGCTTTAAAAACTTAACCATAGTCTTTAAAAGATCATTTTCGGATCATTCAAGGACTCCCTAGGCAAGACACAATCAAGTCTAAGGTCTCATATATAGCTACCCAACACTACCACGAACTAGATATGTTTAACAATTTAAGGATTAGGTGTCTATTGAAATTAAATCCCATATTTGAGTGGATGTGGATCTAAGGTTGTTTAGAAGGTTTACCAAATCAATATTGTAATATCCCCAACCAGGCTAGGCTAGGATATTGAAAACTTTAATGCAATTATGTTGTTCCTAGTTGTCATTTTTCTACAAATACTTTGCATACATTTAATAAAACATTTCGTCAAACATATTGCAAGAAATATCAAAGAATCATGAAAATTTTTATTATGAATGAAGATATGAATACAACAATCAAATGGCTACTATGACAGCTACAATACATCAATGGAAAACACACAATACAAGCCAAAAACCTGGAATCATGCCATGGCCTCCTCAACAGATGTGATCAAACCCTCCAAGTGCCACAACCTCTCCAAGCAAATCACTACAACCCAAACTGAAAACAAACCCTGAGATGAATCTCCAATGAAGATCCAAGGTGGATCCTCCTCCTTGTCTAGCTAGGGTGTATATTTCACCACCAAAACTAAACTACAATGGAAGGGTTTTGACAAAACCCTAACAAAAACATTGGCTCCAAGAGCACTCCAAAGAGATCAATCCAAAAATAATCCAAAGTGAAGTGTTACCCTTCCTTTTATCCTTCTTCCATGCCTTCTAAAACTTTCCCCTTTTTGACTAAATAAAAATATGACCCTTATTCTTCTTTTACTTTTCACTTTAAGATTAAAAGTCACTTTTAATAATGCTTAAGTAACTTATTAATCTAAAGTTACTTTATTTCCTTTTTTTTACCTACTGTCACTTTAAAAACATAACATCTCTTGACTAAGTGACATTAAATAACCCCTTGACTCCCTTTTTCTTCACTAACAAGTCACATAAGTCATTTCCAACAACAGAACAAGGAAAACCAAAAATGGGGACATGACAAATATTCCCTTCCCAAAGATTGTTTGTCCTCAAGCAATGCCATTACACCCATAGGAACAACAAGCTAGACCAAATTGAAACTAATGATGATTCTCAAGTCCCAATCCAATCTTAAAGATGTAGAGCACCTACTGCCCACAATATTATCCTATTATGTGCTAACACCAGGGGCCTCCTGAAAGTAACAATTGGTTCTCCCATTTGTACCAGCTTCCAAACATTCAACCCATAAAATCCCAGGGTCCCATGCTATCACCAGAAAAGACCCATCATGCTGACGTTGCACCACTCTGATCATAAACATATGATCCTCCTGCCTAGATTTCATCCTCCATTCCTGCATCCACAAGTTTAAATGCCTCAAAGAATTGTCCCCACTATCGAGGATCATGTCCTGCCTATCTATCTCAGCCAAGTCAACCAACCCAACTCTAAAATTAGACATCCCGGAGAAGTCTATGTGGCTACAAACTGATAGGGCATCAATGACACCTAACCTCTAGGTATAAAAAGGGAAATCCCTAATACTCCAACACCCCCAGTGTACTGCAATCATCCATGCATCATCCATAAAATATCTCAACACATCGTCCATAAAGTCCCTCCATGCGAACCTCTATCAGACCGGCCTATAAGTGGTAAAGTCACCAGGGTCCCAAACTAACACGTATGATGTGAAGCACCCTCTACTCATAGCCCTGATTTGCTAGGTGCTAACACAAGAATCCACCTGACTGCCTCTGATAAGCCAGGCAATCATAGGCTGAACAAACTTGGGCAAATCCTCAGAAGACCACTCCTCCAAGCAACCAATCCTAAGTATCCCATGAGTAAATCCCGGGAATCGAAAATTGGCCATCTCATATGCATTGGCTACTGAGTTGTCAAATATTGCAGTCCCAAGTGAATCTTTGCGAGGAACCATCATGATGATGTTGAATCCCTTAGGTCATAATCATCTTCTCAACGTGCTAGGATTATTCTCTCCTCTCCTGGGCCCCCAAGATGAGATCCATTAAAGGATTCAACTCACTATCCTGGATCATGTCTCGCCCAGGCATCTTAGTGAAATCAAGTTCTCCCAACCTGTGGATAGACTCGATCCTGGGTATTGTGAGGAAAAATATACCTCGTCGAATAGAAAAAATCTCAACAAATCCTCTCATAATATCCCCACAATGACATAGACCAATCACTGGCATGAACCTGCCGATCATCCTCATCATGTAAAGCAGATTGTAACTCCGATGAATGATAGGATCCCACGACCAGATTAGAATTCCATCACTCCCAATACCTGATGAAATCTCTGTGAACCGATCCAATAGATTTTGTATCTTCTCCTGTGCACTCTGCGTACTGATCATATGGTCCAAATGAAAGACCTCTGACATGGCCACAATGTCACCTGTCTCATCCAACTGACTCAAATGAAACTCCCATGTATTGTTGTATATAATGAGGGCATCAAATAACAATAATAGATGCCTCTACCATTTCCTGCAAGATTGGACAATGACTAGTGCATTGGTCAACCCCAAGGGTATGACAAAGAGATCATACTGAATATTAGAAACAAACATGTGCCTATCCTGCTCCCTGATACTCATCTAATGATATTTTTCTCCCTGAGGCTCACCCATCCACTCATCGATCTTGGGAAACCTCAACTCAATGGTGTGCCTAAAGACTTCGCTGGGAGGTCTCCCTGGCGAAAACACCCCACAACTCCACTATACACTCATGCATGCCAATGAATACCCTACACATTGTTGTCAATTACTAAATCGTCCTGCACCATCTTATGTCATGGAGGTGCCATTGTATCCATCACTCTATTGATGCCACCTGAACATGTTCCCCAATGCATGCCCATGTATGTCATATATATGTCCACCCAATCCATGAATGCATATACTTTCTTGCGGCCTGGTCCACAATAAATATGCTCAACTATCTCCTTCATATCTAATCCTTGAGCCTTTAGTGGGCTCCCCAACAGAAGCGGCTCATGATCCCCATAATAAAAAACAGGCGCATGGTCAAAACCCTCTATGTCAACTCTCTCCTCAAGTACCTGCAACTCTGAATTCTCTTCGTGCAGTATCATCACAAGAGGATTCTCCCTCAAATCATGAGTTCCACTCATGCCCTCATGTGTCACAACTACCAAATATGACAGATTCTCTGTTGTTGTCAATGATGTAGAGCGTGCCAAACTCAGCTGGTAACAAATATCGTCAACCTCCCTTTCTTTGTCTTCAACGAACTTAAGAGCAAGGTCCCTATCCATGAACAACTGCAAGTAATCAAACTTCATCTATTCTAGCGCTTCTTTGATGATGCACAATTGGGTACTAATGACTCCATCTACAACTTCCTTTTGTTTCTCCTCCAATTGGGTTCTCCACATAAGGTCTTCAATAAAATTATGAGCACCATCTTCCCTCATCAACACCTGCACAATTTGCTCCTCTGTGACCAATAGTCAACTCTCCAAATCACGCAATGGCATTTCATCAACATGGCATAGGCTGTCACACAAGGGACCATCTGACTCACCAGATGATATTTTGCAATGATGGGACTCACGTGAACTATCCTCCTCATACAAGATTTCTGATTTGTCCACCAAATCATCCCCTTTGTTGTCATCCTCCACACATAACTCCCAACCTTTTTCATATTCTGGTACAATCATGTCTGCATCATCATACATGTCATAAATAGGATGAGGTGTTGAATCCATGTCATAGTTAGGTTCTCACAATCTTGAACCATCTTCATCATCAACATCATATGCAAGATCCTCAACATTGGTTGATTGGAACAATTCTTCATAGCCACTATACTTAAGACACGATGTTGCATCCTCATCTTTTCCATCCAACACACTAGTTTCATTGGCTTCATCGGTTAGCTTTGATGATGTATCATAGGCCGTAGTTTGGTCTTCCTCTATGCACACATCCTCCTCATGGCTAGATGCATGTTCCTCCACTTGTTCTTCATGCTCTTCTTCCATCAATTTTTTCCCTATGCCTTTAAATCAATCCTTGGTCAACTTCCGTGCTTGAGGGTTTAATAACATTTAAAGGGTAAAGTTGCATGGATCTCCTCACCCAATGCTAAATACTTCTGGTAGTTAGGCATGTGTTTGTTTGCTATTAGACTTATCTTGATCTGTTGAAGAATTTTCCAACTTTTATCCATGAATTCTGAAGTTGTCTTCATCCCCTTGTCCATGGAATACACTCCCCAAATGTTCTAGGCAAGAATATTGGTGTTTTACTATGAGAATTGTGATGTTTTTGGTAATGTACTTCTGTCAAACAGATTACATTCATATACTCTTTATGGAGAAATTTGAGTTATAACTTTCCACAAAGAGTTTGCATGTATGGCATTGCATGAACTTCCATCCAACACATTATATGTAACCCAAGAACACGAACAATGGAAGAAACAACATTGGCATTCTTTATTATGAATGGAAACTGGAATACAACAACAACTGTAACAAACACTACAAAACTTGGAAATGATGCCAATGTTTCCTCAGAAACTGCTACCAATCTTCCCGTGGAGCTATCCAAACCTCTCGATGCCCCTCCAAACTTCTCGACATAGCAGATAGAGCCCTTGGCCCTCTTCAAACCACATGATTGATCAGGGGATCAAATTTTGCTCAAATTTCAAAGTGCTCGGAATGCAACGAAATTAGTGCCATTGCGTCTGTCTCGTCTTCTTGATTCCAATGGTATATTTACTTTGTCAAACGGACTTTGTATGGAGAAGATATCGCGATCTGTTCGTGGAGCCAAACAGGGAAATTTTTTTATGTTGACTGTACCAGTCCTTACAGTCCGTACGGTCTGACGTGGTAGGACCGTACGATCGTACAGAAGTGACGTGGCAAGCATTCGTTGGTTGGCAGTTGTCGAATCTGGAAGTGACACGTGTCAGTTTATTGGCAAATGGTATGAGGACACGTGGCCCAATTTGTGGGCGCCACGTGTCACTCATTGTTTGGTTTATATGGTTATGTAAAATTTATGGTGGAGTCCGCAGGGTTCGACCCCCGTACCTCCCACAAAGCACAACGCCTTCGCATGATCGCCTGACCATTGGACCACGAGTTGGTTCTTGCTATATTTATATGTTTGAATATATTTGAATTCAAACTTTTGTATTATTCGACGAGGGGTCGGGCCGGGGCTTAGCCCCGACCCGTGGTTCTATTACATAACATGTGACCATATGTTATATATATGCGCGCGGGTGTTAATACGACGTGGTTTCGGTTTAACACATGACCATTACACATTGTAACGGTTGGCGCGGGAGTTAATATAGCTCGTGGTTCTTGCACTATTGCCATGTGACCCTAATACGGAGCGCGGGGAGGTTACACCCGTTATAACGATTCTAACCACTTTTGCCCATGCGCAAGGTCACATGACCCATACGCCCAGTGTAACACATCCACTATCGTAATTTAAAATTTTTGGGTTAATCTCCCATACAGGAGAAATCTCCACAAACCCGTATTAGCAAAATGCCAATTCCTGACTTTATACCAGGATTCGGGGTTCCTTCTATCGGGGTTTTGACACCCATGATATCTTGACAACTACAACCACCGATCTCCGATTCACCCCTTGGTTGTCTCAGCCCTACGTAGCTAAGCCTTTGATCCATACGACCGGTTTCTG